>VDFB02271358.1:854960582-855072440 GCA_007258455.2 Sequoia sempervirens | reverse complement strand
TTTGAATGCTCAGGCGAAAGGGTTCAAGACGAGAGCTCATTGGCCAAGGTCAAGACCAAAAACACCATATATACCCAGGTTATGTCCACGGTCGTTTGATGTATTCTTTGATTCTAGTTTTATGTGTTGTATTTTGTCTGAGAGATTTTTGTGATGTATTTGGAGTTAGAGTTTCATTTATTTGTTGAAATAAATTCTACTCTTCCATTTTATTGGCTGAATGTTATGAAAATTTGTGTTGTTTGTGATATTGATGAAGGAAATACATAGATTTGGTTATGATTAATTCATAACATTATCATATTTCATTGTTTAAACTGTTTGCTCTAGTGGATTATAAATTTGGGGTTTTGTGAGAAAAAGATGATAAAATCTCCTTAGCCTTCTCCTTCTTGAAAGAGCTCAGTTTGAAAACACAACCTATTAGAAGGCTCACAAACAAACTTAATAACAATTTTTGCATATGCAATACACTGAAATCTAAATGTTTAAAAACAGTGACTATAAACTTAAAGTTGTAAGAAGAAACACTTTAAAAACCCATAAAACAAGTTTTGAGGTGATCTTTTAAATCTAACCTAAGGAACTGACATTGAATAGAAACTACCACTATACCCAAAAATCTATGCATACTGCCTCCAATATATTATTCTCATAGAAATATCCTCAGGCTCTATCCAGTACTGCTTGCAATAATATGGAAATTCACAAATTTTGAAAACTTGTTCTTACTCTTTGCACGAGATCCATACATAAGTGACGTTTTATGTTTCGTTGAAGGTCCATGGGAAAAATTTTAAGCAGGGATTCTTCATCAACTCCCCTAGTTTCCATCCATTTGTATTGATCATACCACCGAACACACTCCCACAACTCTGAAGGAAGTTGTCGGTGTTCCATCCATTCTTCAGTGTCAGTCCGCTTAACTCTCCATTCTTCTAACCTTACTGTTATAGATTGTAGGTAGGTCTTCCAATAACAAAAACTATTCAGTTATTGCATAAGCATTGAATTAAAGTTGGAAGTCATCTCAAAATGCAAATGTTTTTGTCTTTGCAATCACTTGTTACAGCTTAAGAAAATCCAAATATGGTACCAGAAAATGTTAATGATAAACTAAGCAGAAAGAGTTTTATCACTATAAGATAAAAAGAAAGTGTTGAATCCTCTTTTAGAAACTTACAAATGGAGAGGGAAGATTCCATATTATCTATAATTCAAGTACAATTGTTTTTTTTGAAAATAATGGATCCTACAGAGAGACCCAAAACATCAACAACTTATATCTATTCATGTCATTCTAGAAAACCCACACTCGGTTATACACTGAATTTTTTTTACAATCAATCAAAAACAAATTATTTTTGCATTTAGTTACAATAAAGAGGAAGCCTATTTGTAGGATACTTTTAGTTCTCTTAGGAAGGAAAAGAGTGAATAGATTTTTAGGTTATGACACGTATCATATTTGTGGAAAATGGGCTTATATATGAATTTCCAGGGAACATAAGTATCGACATTATCATGACAGTTGAGAAAGTTGGTTAGTTCTCAAGGGCATATGCATTTACTTGTAACTAATGTGATGACCATTGGATTGACATCCAATTGGAAGTTTGAGATCCTTAGTAAGGAAACCAAGGATCTTCAACCTAAATTCATTTATATCCCATTTCAACATTGCTATAGAGAAGTCAGAAGACCTGCTGACTATTTGGAAAGCAAAGGTGTAATCTGGGATACATTGTCCATAAAACAAGCTTCAAATTAGATAAAAATGGTTTGATTTGGAATCCCCCCTAAAGGATACGCTAACATTCTAAACAAGAACAATGAGAAAGCATATGTGAACAAGGCTAAGGTTAAAAGAACCTAGGGGTATTTATTTAAACATCATTTATATCACATCAAATCTTTATTCACTCATTGAAGAAATTTCCATCAATTTGGGGAGTGGCAGTACAATGCATAGTAGTTGATATCAACAATCATCATGTTTGAAGCATATTGTCTACAGGGATGGAATAGTGTCCACAATCTTCTCATCACCTCTATTTTATTTGTTGTTCTCCTACTTTGTTCCACACCTTTATTGTCCATCTTAACATTCAACTGGAATTTATTTCCCTGTATGTACTTGTAGAAGTATTCTAGTGGGTTATAGAAGATCATCATAGGATGCAGTGAGAATAAAGACTTTTGAGGCACACCATAAGCTGCTGCAATCTCTAATAGAAGATTGAAAAACATCCTCTACATTGAGGATGGAGGCACTTTGGGCATGGTTTAGGTGTTCCTTGCTATGCAGTCAGGGTTAGGGGGCCTTATCAGGCTACCCAACCTCACAGCCATAACCATTCATAACACACAAAAACAAAAATTAAACATGCAACAAATACAAATCATTTTATTCTTGCTTCAAAATTAAAGTTACTTTTTAGACAACTTAAATTAAATTATTAAATTATTTCCTTAGCTCAAAAAGGGGACATGATAGTTTGCTTGGAAAATTACTTTTTAGACATACATGTGTACACAATATATGTAAATGCATGTGTATGTACATACATACATTTTGCCTAAATTTACATTTCTATAAATTCAAAATTGAAAACCCTAAACTTTTAGTTCACCATGTGTACATGTACATGTATACATATATGTATGCATGTGTGTACATATATATGTGTATGTATGTACATGTATACATTATGTACATAATGCACGCACATGTATGTGAACATATATACGTACATGTGTACATGTATGTATGTATTATATATACATATGCGTATGTGTTTATGTATGTATGTATTATATATGTATGTGTATGTGTGTATGCATGTATGCATGTATGTATGCATATATATACATACATGTATGTGTGTATGTATGTACATGCATATATGTGTATGTGTGTATGCATGCATGTATGCATATATATATATATGCATACATGTATGTGTGTATGTGTGTACATGCATATATGTGTATGTGTGTATGTATGTATGTATTATATATGTATGTGTATGTGTGTATGCATGTGTATGTATGCATATATATATATATATATATATATATATATATATATATATATATACATATGTATGTATCTGTGTATGTATGTACATGCATATATGTTTATGTGTGTATGTACATGTATGTACATACATATGTATGTATGTACATATATGTACATGTACATTTGTATGAATACATGTGTATGTATGTATGTAATTGAGTATGTATGTACATAAATATATGCATGTATATGTACGCATGTGCATGTACATATATATATTTATGCATACATATTTATGTATATACATATATATATATATATATATATATATATATATATATATACATGTCATGTACATGTGTGTACATATATATATATATACATACATACATATACATACATGTATGTACATGTGTACACACACATACACACACACACACACACACACACACACACACACACACACACACACACACACACACACACACATATATATATGTATGTATATACATGTACACATGCACTCCTACATACATACATGTACATACATACATACACATAAATGTATATATGTACATACACAAATGTATTGAAAGTCTCTTTGGAGTTGTCAAATTTCTTATGTTATCCAAGTTGTTACAAAAGGTGAACTATTGAGTTAAGTTCATTGAATAAGAAAATAAATTATATGATGAAAGAAACCATTCCATCCTTACAAGGCCAAGGTTTCTACTAAAAAATAGCATTCCCGATGCCTAAATTCATCTTTCATGAAAGAAAAAGATGATATCAAAGGAGATATTGTGCCTACAAAATGTACAATGTTTATATTTTATTCCTAAAGAATTTATTTCAAAGAATTTTAGTTATTACTTTAATATGTTTTAAGTTATCAAAAAATTAAGGAAATGTTAACCTTTTTATTTAGTGTTTGATTTAAAAAATAATTGATTACAAAGAAAGGCTATATATGTGACCAATTGTAATGAAGAGTATTTTTTTATTTTGATCTAATTTTAGTATAGAGTGGTTGAAAGGATAAATATATTTTTTCCATATTTATTCTTGGTTGCATATTACATGCATCTATGATTTAATAGGTTCACATAGAGATAGATATAAAGTTTTAACTAGATCTCATTAGATACATTTAAATTTAAAAATGTTTTCTAGTTTTGAAACTTGAAAATTTTACATTTAATTTAAATATATATATATTTAGTTTTGAAAAAAAATCAATTTAAATTTGTTTAGTTCATCATGTAATTTTGTTTTAATGATATGCATATCTCTATCTATTTATATATATCATGGTTGATGAGGGATATCATCATTCCCCTCATTCTGAGCGAGAAGCTCAAACTAGATCAAATATATTTCAGGATAGTATTGCTAGATTAGACAATGCTCTAAAATGTTTAGAGCAAACAATTCACAACCCCCCCAATTTGGCTAATCAAGATAGATTAGTCACTATTAGATAGGAGATTATTAAGATGATTGAGACAATTCGATCATACAATCCTTATGATGAAATCAACATTGAGCAGTTTTATTTTTCTCTTGACAAGAGTGTTACTGGCACAATGAAACATAGAGAAGTTTCCAAATTAGTTTTAGGTAAAAATGTGTTATCCATGTTCCCATTTTATAGAGGAAAAAATAAAATTAGAGGATATGTGGTTACGAGCTGTGAAGATCCTCTTGTTGCACCATTCATATACCCTAGATGGTTGGCAGTGCATCATAGATGGCCTCACAATGACGAGCTGCCATTGTATTTGGTCAAACAATTATATGCAGAATTTCATTTACATATAGAGGTGGACTTCGCATCTTATCTCGAGCATGTTGGCCAGGGTAAAGGTCGTTTCTCTAAAAAAACATAGTTTAGACCTTCAAATTTTCCACTGCCTGTGGAGAAGAGAGCATTAGTTGGACCAAACCTTTTGGTTTTACCAAAACATTTGGAATTGGTAGCAATAGGGGAGGCAGCAACAGGCTACACTCAGAGTCATATTTTTGATAACATTGCCTCTATTACAACGTAGATTGATCAGATTTCATCTAATCGAGTTGGTAGATACTTATTACGCCTGTGGATCAACCTTCCTCCCACTGAGGCTACATCTGCATCGTGTGATCCATTTATTAGTGTTGATCTACCTACTCTTGCAGATGTCGAGCATATGACCCATACGAATCTATGTAATATGTGTAGACTCTCAATTTTTGATTTACTAGCAACATATCAGGTTATTAGTGAGGACCATGGGATCGCTCTTGACAGGCTACCATACTTTATTAGACAACGATATCCTCATACACATACGAGCCATGGGGTGGAAAATGCAGCTCAGGATATTCCACATCAGCCTACAGGATCCCATGTGCATCATGTTTCTATTGATCCTTTAGCTTGTCCAGGTAGTCGTCAGGATGTTACAGGTCACGTTGAGGCTACTGCGACACTGATCTTGTCCATGGGACATATAGTCATCTTCTTTTCTCCATTGATATTGTACATGCTACAGAGCCCCCTGTGATGTCTTTACATTCTTGTGATCTTAGTAACATTGGTAGATCCATCGAGCAGGTACAACAGGTACTTTCAATTTATAATTTAAATACATATATAAAATTGTGTTCTAAAAAATTATGTAATTCATTTTAAAAACTTCTAGTTGTTTAAATCCTAATTGAAATTGTGTACTTGAAAATTTTCAGCAGTATGGTGATTTGTCAAAATTTGGAAATTTGGAGCATGATGGCGATCCTGTGTAGTATGCAGATGAGGTACATTTAAATTTAATAAAAAAATTAATTACTTGATGTTTAAGTTCGAACACATTGAACTCAATTACATTGTAATTTTAGATAATTTTACATATATGTACTTGAACACATGTAGGGGTTGGGACGAGGCTCAGGACACAGATCAAGAGATCTTGGATCAGGACATGGATCCACACATCTTGGATCAACAGAGTGATTGTTCCATGGATCAAGGGAGATATTAGGTTGTGGATTGAGGGAAAGATCGAGACATGGATCAAGGGAGAGGTCAAGGTAGAGATTGAGGGATAGATCGGGCCAGAGATTTGATGATTCTATTCATACCAGACATCCCTCTCTTTGAGATTTTTTTTATAGTATTACATGTTTGAGATCAGATTATTACATGCTAGAGACACTTTTTATGATTTATGTATTGAAAATTTTCACATGTGTTGTACTTATGTTTTATGGTACACATATATACTTGTTATGATTTACATGTCACATTCATACATTTATGTTTTATGGTTTGCATCTAGGTTTGTTATATATGTGCATTATAATGGTTTGATGTTCACTTACATTACATCTATAAATACATCATGCATTATTAGTTTATGGTTTTATTTATTTAGCAAGGAACAAGTACCTTTATTTAAATTTAAATTATGGTTTCTTCAAATGCACTTGTTGTACATATCTATTTACATTGTGAAATCAAAATGTTGTCCACTATCTAATGGTTGCTATTTGTAAATTTAAAAAGATGGACATGTACACAATTAATTTAAATAAATAGTTCAAATGATTTTTTCTTTAGTAAATAGGTCACGAAATAGAAAAATTTGAATACAAATATGCTTGAGATTAATGCTATATTTTAAAGTAGAACATAAAAATGCAATTGGAAATAGATGATAGTTCTTGAATTCTTTAAAGCTCTAAATGTTCATTTTTAAAGTCAGTCTAGGTTAAATACATTTAAATTGTGCATATATCATGCTATACATGAACTTAATAATTCCATATAATCTAATACACATGTTCATTTGAATGTGCATGCAAAGAATTCTTGAACTAGATGATGAGCTATACTTGTGTCTAGTTGAATGTAAATGAAATCAAATATATATATATATATTCAAGTGAGCTTAAGAATTCCATATAATTCAAAGAAAGCATGTAAGCTATAAGTGGAGTTGAATGTAAATGAAATCAAATTTCTAGTCTTGAAAGTTTAAGAATTCCATGTGGAACATTTATATATATGTAATTGGAAATTGATATATTTAAATCTTGAAAGTTATGCACATTTAATATAAGTATCTAGATCTTCCTGGATGACAATTCTATATAAATTAAAAATTGATCAATCCATATTTAATTGTACTAGAAAGATGGACCATTACATACATGGTCTCAAGATATAAATGGTAAACAAAGTTAAATTGATGCCAAAATGTAGCTATCTCAAGCACCCCAAACACCATCACTATGATTCACTACAATGTTCATATATTCCAATGCACCTTGAGGCATGAACAAGAAAGACCAAACCAAGAGAACCTGGATACAATCTAACATTAAAAAAATGGATTTGATAACTATACTTAAAAGATAGGAGCTAATGTTCTTAAGCAAATTTGGATTAAAGATGAAATCAAATTATAAGGTCAAGTGATTTTTTATTAGGAGATTGGATTTGAAATGGATGATAGTCTAGATTAAGGATAAGCTCCCTATATGTTGAAAGCTTTGGGTGATGATGAAAGGACAATATGATGTATGGACTAGATTGAGACCAAGTAACCAAATTTTTATGTTCAAGTGACAATTTTTTATTAAGGATGGAGAATGGATGTATGGTTGAGATGGATCTAGATGGATAATTTTTAAATGATTCTAGAATGATTATGGTTAAATGGGTTATTACTTGATAACCTGATCTTAACTTGATGATTAGGATGGGGGATGCTTACTTGAAGAAAATAATAAAATTAGGATGTGATGATTAGGATACATGAAAATCCAAATGATCATTTAAAATTATTGAATGTCGTGCATTAGTAATGCATAAAAAATAAAGAAAACTAGAGACAACATTTATATCTAGATTCTTCACCACTCAAACACCAAATCAACTAGATAATATAAGTTTGTGGAGTTGAATGTTCAAATGAAATGAAATATTCATGTGAACTTAAGAATTCCATGGAACATTTAAATTTAAATGCAAAATTGGAACATAAACTAGGTTTTGTACAAATTGTTGCACGTATATATATATATTCAATCTAGCTCATGTATATAAGTGGAGTTCAACAAGTATTTAAATTCAAAGATTTGAAAGTGAAAGTTTAAAAATTCCACGTCAAACATAAAAAAACAATCAAGGAATCTAGAGATGATATAAAGGAATTTCTAAGGCAAAATACATGAAATTTTTAATTTCTAAGTCAAGTTAGGTTTCAAGTAAATTGTGTGCATGTACATATATATGTATTGTAACGCCCCGCCTTGGTTACCATTATAACAAAGTGTAAAGAGTAAAGTTAACTGAATAATTTTTTTTAAAGTTAATTAATTACACAATTGCTATAAAGTTTCCTAGACAGTGTTACATAAACATATTAAATAAAATCAACACATTATCATAATTCAAGTACAAAACTAATGTCACAAATGTTCCAATTTACATAACTTAATATAATCAAATATCCAACTGAACAGATTACAAAATGAGAGATTTCAACAAATCTCAATACAACAATAAGATGATACAATGAGTACACTCTTATACAAGAGGTGAGTTTACAAAGTAGAAAGTGATCACCACACAACTGATGTCCATATCCACGAACATGCTTCGCATCCACAGTCATGATCCAAGAGGTAACTGGAACCATCTGCAAACATAGGATCATCTGCAAGAATATCCAAGGAAGATAGAGCACGGTTTCCTCCCCACCACATGAAACCCGAAGGTCCACTCCCTCTGTGCTAGGAGATAATTGACAAGTCCACAAACAAAGAAGACAAAACTTTACGTTTACATGGTTTACAGATTCACATAACGACATTACGATTACAAATTCAAACATATACAATTCAAGTAACAAATCACATCAAAATAGAAAACTGAACACAAGGAACACCATCATGGAATAGACTAAGAGTGTCATCACACCGTCGGGATAGGTTACCCTGGTGAACCTTCCTAGACTACCAGCCCTCTCCAAGAGTTACCCTGGTAGCCTCTCCCGATTCCCGGCCCCTATGCAGACCAATGTGGAGTCATTTCATCTTTCAAGAGGACAAGATGGCAACTTTCCATTCCAGGCCTTCTCAGCCTTTTCTCAACCTAAATGAGCATTAAGAAAGTAGGCTAGGAAAACATTATCTGATTTAGTATTTACAACTACCCAACCCCTAATACATTAGTTAGGTTTTCACTGAATTATCATACCTATGATAGGTTACCCAAACAATCACTTAAGGATTTCAGCCCCTACCGCAAGCCACTCTTTCTATAACATGACTCAACATCACAAGACTAGGGGTAGCTACCAAGCATAAAGATCAAAACCAAAACATTTATGTCTTTCACTAGAGACTAACCATAATCTCTAAGATGCTTCTATAGGCAACGACAAAAGGTGCAAAACTATACCCCCAAGTATAAATATCGGTAATCGAGCAACATGATTAATATGTATTACACTCAACAACACCATTTTCACTTCTCATGCTTTAAAGTAGAACAAATCAGAACTCAATAAAATTACATGTTCGTTCCCATAATATGTACATATCTCATCAAATGCACTCATTTAATCTTCATGAATTAAGAGTTCAAAGCTAACAATTTATTGACATTATAGAATGTCTTACAATTTTCTATTATAACTATTATTATTATTCAATACAAATAATAAGAGCTCCTCTATTTTAAAATCACTTAATTCCTATGATACAATTTATTAAATAAATAAATAAATAAAAAGTATTTTTAGCATTCTAGGAATCATATGTTTAAATCCACTTTATAAAATATCTATTAACTATAATGTAAGTAACATTATAACATAAGTACAATACAAATTCTTTATATTTTATAATTCAATTACCATGAAAATAAAGAAGCATTATAACTTACAACTAAAGTTTCTGACTTTTCTTCTTTTCTTGTGTAAAGACACACACTTAACTAACACTTGCGTTTTAAATATGTCTAAGATCTAACAATTATTTAACAAAGAAACTACCACCTTTCATGTCATGCAAAGGTAAATCAGTTAAAGTTAGAGTATTAGCTCTAAGTTAAATTTCATATCTTTAAAGATTAAGTACGGATACCATGCATCCATCACAAGTAACAGTTGCAGGAAAGAGCTTTACCAAAGCCATAACAGGAATCTATTCAGAGTTAATTGGAGGATTCTTTTAGTATATAACCATTCTGGCTATTCCAAATGCAGATAAAAGACTTAGAAATCAACAGCCAAGAGCACAAGAAGAAAAATAAAAATAAAAGAATCTTAATAACCACCATGAAACATACACCCACTGAAAGGAAATCTCCTGCGCAAGCTTACCAAGCTAAAATACATTGACAATTTTTATTTTTATTTATTTTATTTTATTTTTTGTACAGAAATACATTTCTATATACATATGCTATTGTCCTGTCAATTTACCTACGATTGAAAAATACCACACTAATATAGACTAATTGTTAATTTGTGCAAAATCAGAATATAGGAAAATCACACCATGCAATTAAGATCCATTTAACATACATAAGTCTCAGAGAATAAAATAAATGCATAGATCTAGATTAAATAAGAATTCTTAAAATTACATCAAGAAGTTTCTACGCCATGCAAAGGAATTTACATTGAACTAATATGTCAAAAACATACAAAACTAATATACTAAATGTTAAGCACAGAACATAAGCTCGAAATTACATCTCTTGATCATGTTTACTCTGCAATTATCATTAAAAAAAGGTTGTGTGCAGATTTAAGCAGAGAGATCTGTAGAGAATAATGTTTAATCTTTCACCAAAACAAGATAGTTGACAACAAAATCCAGAAACAGAGGTACTATGGAGACACACACAATACTAAAATATAGACCACAATAAAATTGTTGATATAAGCCTTTAGATTAGATACATGCCTACAGGAGAATAATCTACATCCAAGGTCTAAGCTTTAGGAAGAATCTCAACTATCTAGTAATATAAATGATGTATATTTGCTTAGGGCGCAGATTTGAGGTTTGGGGATAATATCAACACAAAGTAAAATTTTGTTATTGCTTTGATATTAAATCACGTAAACAGTTGGTCTGTGTTCAGCTTAAGAAAATAATAGGAAGTACACTTTTATGGCTATAAGAATCCTTGATTCTAAGTTTTCTCAAATACCTAAAGGCAACGTCTCTACCAGAAAATACACAATTATAATTTCTTGACTTCCATCTATTTCTACACTACACAAACTTCGTTCTTAATGCTGTATCAAAAAATTTCAATAATACAATGAATATTTAAAAGAAATCCATTGTTGTTTTCAGTTCAACAGAAACATTCTATGTTATACTTTCTTGAATCATTAGTTTCATTACTTAGCTGTATTTTCTACCAAATTTGATGGCTTGATCTGATGTTTTCTCTATTTTATATGTAGGTTTGACAGACAAATACTTTTCCCCAAAGTTTATTGAAAGAATTTACAGAAACTTAAAAATAAGAGATGAAAACCTGGTAAACTTTGAAAATCAGGCTGAAACAAGTTCTGAAACTTCTACTAATTCCCAAATAGCCACCAGATTTTGATTGAAGAAATCAAATGCCACCTATCCCAAATGAGATGCTTGAAAAATAATCCAGAAATAGCTACCTCCCTTCAATTTTTAAATGCTACTGCTATGTAAAACCAGAGAAGAATGCCTCCTGAAATATTGTCGTCCTCCTCTTTTTCAAGAAATCTCCTTTGTAAATTGCACATGTATCCCTGAACAAATTCGTTCACTGAGCTGGAAATATTATCGAAGTTGAAATCCAGAAGCAGCTTTTGTATTCCAAAACCCACGATCTCTGTAAAAAGCCCCAAAATTCCCCAAAGCCTGCCGAATTTCTACAGAAATTTCCAAAACCTAAGATAACCAATTCTCATACTTCCCAATGCAATAAGTTTTCCCTAATATGGTCGACCAATTCAACATAACATTAACTCCAGATCCCCTTTTTAATTATCTTTCAGTTAGAAATTTATAACTTGAAGAAAACTTCTTCTCATATATATCTGTTTCCACAAAATCCTCTTGCCTCATTAAAACAACTTATGTTTAATTAAATTCTTTTGAAATAATCCACTTTCACCATTTAAATAAATAAATTATTTAATTCAAATTAATAAATTTAATCACAGTACAAGTTTAAGTATTTAAAAATACATTAACAGACAACTGTTAAACTAAAATATTTATACACAACACAAAACAATATAAACGAACCCGACAAAATACACTGGAAAACTACACAGGGTAACATAAAGATACTCATTCGAAAAAGAACAATGGTTTGAAAGGACCTGTCAATACCTCTGACAACATATTTATAATGAATTAGGGTACGCTCAGACCTGACAAGCAGGTGGAGCCGTTACCCGATACCTGTGTCTGTAGGAAAACATCAATGTTAAAACATACATATATATATACTCATGTTAGAAAACACACCGTGAATAAGAATTACAGCATAGCAGGGTACTCACGAATGAGTAATGCTACACTGTCTTATTCACTGACACAAATGAGCAAGAGCAATCATATACAATCATAACAACATGATAAACATAAGCAATAGTCATAAACAATAAGCCATATCATGAATGAATCTATCACAGTATCATCGAACCAACATAACCAAATAACTAGGATGTTAATGTATCATCCGCAAAATCAAAACAACATAGTATCAAAGTAATCTAAACTGGAGGGACACTACATGTATGATCTTAGAAAATTCAACAAATGAATTTGAAGATTCTTGAGTGAACTTAAAAGAATGAACCATGTCCAACATGTAAAAATGTGATTGGAAATTTAGATGATTTAAAGGAATTTAGGCAAAATGTAAATGAAAACATTTTTAAAGTCACTAGGTTTTGTATCAAGCATATATATGATCTAACATACATGTCAAATTCTAAAAAAAAAACCATTCTAAATCTTGTCACATGTCCAATAAATACAAATATATATTATAGATCCAGTCATAAATGTGTACATATATCCAAAAAACAACTTAAATCTCTTGGTACATAAAATCTGGATCCTCTCTATCTTTAATTATCTCTAAGATCTTTTCATGATCTTCAATAGGCAACCTCCACTTTTTTTTGGCACGTCCTCTTTTAGGTAAAGTTTCTAAATTTATTTTTGTTGCCAAAACTAAGTGACTGTAATGTAGAACCTTTTGTCCTGGCCTATAATCAACAAATATAATACCATTTTTATCTATCTTTATTTGTTGATAATATGTGCCTTCAATAACGACTAATCCAATGGGATACTCTTGTCCATCACCATCTATCATCAATTTGACCAATTTGCTTTTTGGTTGTGTACATCTTAGTAGATAGTAATCTACACCTTTTGCATTTTCAGGATCTGCAACTACAGTGAAAATATCTCCTATACACACCACATATATACATAAAGTAAATTATACATTTAAGTTGTAAAAATTTATATTTTATATTTGAAACTTACTTAAACATAGAATATATATATATATATAAATCTTGATTTTAACTAAATTAATCAATTTCCATACCTGTAACAACTAAATCAGATACACGTTTGTAATCAGCTGAATATAGTGGATCGTAGACATCGACATTGTCATCTTCAGCAAAAGGAGGCATTGATATTAATTGTTTCATTTCCCATTGTGAAACATACCCATCTCTTATATTCTCACATTGATCAATATTTGAATTTTCCTCAATGCAATCAACACAAAAACATGATTTTTCTCTCACATTAATTGCATAAGGCCTACTCCCCATTGTCATGATTTGATGCAGATTTCTAATACCATGAATTGCTTGAAAATTATAAGGATTTGATCAATCAATATCTGTTTAAATTCAAACTTGAAAATTCAATTTGAAATCATGTATGTACTTGAAGTTTGAAATTCAAATTTTTAACAAATTTTGACTAGACATGTACCTGTAACTTCCCAAAAATATCGTGTGTTGTATGTTGAGTCACGAGTAGAAAAATGACTTTTGCACCATTTAACAATTTTTTTTGCATTTCGTATGGCATTACCTACAAGTTACACACAAGTTGGCACAATTTTTCACCTATTACTTTCAAGGAACTTAAAAGAATTTAATTTAATTTTTAAATATATATATCTAATCTTTTAAAAAATATCAAGCTAAATTGGACATATATATATATATGGTGAAAAATTTACATACCAACAAGTTCATGTTGACGAAGTGCACGCTTCACACATGCTCCTGCTCCATCGTGCTCTCCTTTTCCATGTCCACTCTCATAAAAATTCCACAAAAATTTGGTGTTGTGTCTAGCATGTTGACTACTTAACCAAACAAAACCTTTTGTAGACTAAAATTGTCCTATGAAGTTACAAATAATTAAACACTTGAAAACCAAATTAGCTTCAAAAAAGTAATTATATATATATATTTAAGCAATCAAGCAATTTAAGTCTCAAAGTTAAAAGTAAATATAAATTAAAAAAAATAAAAATTAAAAAACAATGTACTTACCAGCACTTCCATCAGACCATATCCAGTGTTGTTCTTGATTTATGCCACATCGTCTTAGGTCTTCAAGAAACATTTTGAAACAATGAGCTACATAGCTTCTATCATGATTCGTATCATCACTGATATAAAATTGAACCTATTTGATGATAATTTTATCATCTTTGCTACTTTGTATTTCATCGACCGCTAACTTTGCATGCCTGTAGCAAACTTGCACGAAGATTGCAACTTGCTCTGAATGATAATATTGACTTTGGATCTCAGTTTGATGACTAAATGTATAGTTCTCAGAGAAATTTACAATAGATAGAATACAACCTGGTGGAAAACAATTCTTTGAATCACAAAATTGCTTAGCTTGCCATCTTGCACCATGACAATGTTGGATATGTGGATATATGATATTGTGAAATTTACTCATGAATTCATTGTAAGGCAATCCACTCTCTTTGAGAACAATTTTTTTGGCCTCAAATCTTGACTTTGTTAAGTATGTCTCATATTCAAATCTCCTCCAAGTAACTTGCATTTCATTATTGTCAACATGTAAAAAATTCTTCAAATCTCCACAATCATTACATACATTTTTTATACACTGAACATTGAATTCTTCCAAATTTTCTGATTTTTCACATAGAAGAGACTTCACAAATTGTGTTGTGCTTCTAGGGATGGCTAAATTTTGATCAATTGCTGCCATAACTTTTCTATATGATTGTAGGTGTAGATAAAATTCAACATGATTTCGACAAGAAGTTTCACGTACTTTATTTATACGTACAAATGATGGTCATAGTGTTTCAAACATCCTTTGACAAATCTTCACATTTAAAAATTCTTGTTTAAATGCTTCAAAAAGTTCACTTTGTGTTGTATCTATAAAATGTTTTGGATGAGAAATTTGTGTACCATCATCACCTATTATTTGTATATTATGCCTTCTACTGGAAGAAACACGAGAGTGGGTGGTCCAATATTCAACTACCTGTTTCTTTACATCTTATGAAATTCTATCTTTTCGAGGAACCCTACAAATATTTACCCAATTTTTCTCAAATTTTCCATCTATTTCATTTATCTTTTCAATATACCTTTGAACAGTTCTCCTAGAAACATTTAGTAATTCATAAATTGCTTGAACTTGTCTTCTATGTGATAATTTCTTACTAGAAATTACAGTCATCAATGCTCACGTACAACACTTAAATCACTAGATCAACTCTTCTTTTCAATACATTCCAATGCTTCTTGCAAGTTTTCAAAAAATTCTTGTTTTAAATCTGATGACCTTTTCCTATTATCAACCCCTAACAACTCCAAAACAGGGGTCATTTCTTTTCATCTAAATAACTTTGCAACTAATTGTGCTCTTCCAATTAGAGATTTCTCTTCAAAAAAATTATCCAATATTTTTTTAGAGTGTAATTTTAATGTGCTTTTAGATAACATATCTTCAGATGATATTATTGAAAAAAGAATCTTCATCCATCTCCATCAGATTTTCCATACCATATTCCAAAAAATTTATATTAGTACTAGGTTCAGTTTGTTCTTGTACCTATGCGTCACCTTGATCATCAATAATTTCCACGAGTTGTTCATTAGATGTTCCTTCATCCACTTTTCTCTTTCTTTGTCTTACTCGTGTTTGATCACACTTCCTCAATCTAGTCCTTGGATTTGCCATCACAAATTGCACTCAAATTTGAATTCGTGCCTACATACAAATTTGTACACACATGAGCTTTCCATGAAACAAGTACAAGTAATATAGCATAAATATTTTAAAAAGCTTGTAACTAGATGCAAAACATAAAGATAAAGTATTTAAACAAAAGTTTTTAATAAACATAAACATGCAAAACATAAAATATTTTTAATTGAATAATACATACATGTGTATAAAATTCTATATAATTCTCAAATAAAATTCTATATAATTCTCAAATAAAATTATATATAATTTTCTTGAAATAATTCTTTATAAATATATAATTTTACATAAGAGACACTTAAAATTATATATAATTCTCAAATAAATAAATAAAAAATAAACTTCTTGATAATGATATCTTTGATGTTTTTTCTATAAATTTACTAATTTCATAAGTATGCTAATTTTATGTATATATATTGGAAATAAAAGTAAAGGAAAAGGTAAATTTAATAAAACATAGGTATTTAAGGAGGGCATGTAAGAACAAGAATGGAAGAGCATAGAATTAGTGATCAATAATAATGAAATCTAAGAATTTAAATAGTGAAAACAACAAATGCATTCATATTCAAAAAAAAATTAAATAAATAAAATAATTGTTCAATAAATAATGTAAATAAAATAAAATAATCTTCTTTCTATATAATTCTTTATAAATATATTTTTACAAATATTTCAAGATTTTCGATGTTAATATTTTAATAAAAAAAATAGTGAAAACAAACTTCAAATGCATTTTTCATAAAAACATAATCAATTAAATAAGTTGAAGATCAATACATACCTTAAAAATAACTATCCTATTGTCCAAATGCCTTTTCTTTTGGCAAAATAAGTCTTCTAAATATTGAAATTATAAACCTTCTAAAATGTTGAAATAAACCTTCTTTAATCGAAAATAGTCGAATATTTTGAAATATCTGTTATTTTTGAATTTTCTTAAGTTGAGAAATTAGAAAGAAAAAATATATATATATTTTTATTTCAGTCATTTTCGGCCGAGTTCTTATCAGCCAGTGGGTTTTCGGTTGAGCCAGTATCGACCGAGAAGGTTTCGACCGAAACCCTCTCGGTTGAGAATATCTAGTTGGCATCCTACATGGCAGCCAACTCATCATTTCTCAGAATTTTTTGAAACATTCATCTTTGACAGAGTATTTCTCTAGTCAGATTGATCTTTCTGCAAAAAATAAAAATACCCTTTTGTAGAGCTTGAAGTGTAGAATCCAAATATATAATTTTTATAATATTTTGATTAGTTTTAATATATTTCATTTTTAAAATAATGCAAGTCGGTTTTAAAAATTAAAAAGAGGCTAATTAGATATTAAAAAAAAGATAGTAAAACTTATTAAAATGTTTTAAATCATATATGGGGCACAAGAGGAGAGAGTCTACTTCAAAAGGGTATGTTTTGTTTTTTATTGATGAATAGGCAGCTATCTATATTAATTCAAATATAAAGATACATATTCACAAAAAAAGGTGGGTGGTAAAAAGGCACACCCCGAGAGTCAAATGGGCATCGCCCAAAAAAAGCAATAGATCACGTGGGCTAAGCCCAGAAGTCCAAAATTACAAAGTAAATAAAAAGGCCATTAAGCAGCTAGAGCAATGCCAATAGAGCCAGGAGGGTCTCTGTCATCCAAATTTTTCCCCCATACATCAGTAGGGTCTAGAGTGACATTAGGAGGAGGACCCCAACCATCATCAACATCTTTTTTCTCTTTATCTTCTTCCTTGTGCCAGGGCGAGATTAGGTATGTTTTGTTTTTTGAAAATGATTAACCATCCAAAAATCACCTATAGCTATAATAATTTTTTCAAAAAATAATCTTAACATGCTTCATAACAAAAAAAGTAATCCTGCCCAACTAAAACCAGTTCCACAACTATCTATAACTACCTTACATATTTCAACAAGATTTTCAATCATTCTTTTACCCTTCCTAATATTCACACTATACAACTGTAATAGGGTTCAACCCCCAGCAAACCAAAAATTTAGTACTAGTCTTGCATTAATTCTACAAAAACCCTACAAAAACTACAAATTCAACTAGTGCTACCCATTTCATAAACAAATTTCCTTATTGCTTTGCCCTTCATCTTCTACTTCCTTGCATTCTATCCTTTTTCTTTCATCTTTCGCTTCCTCGCATTCTGTCCTTTTGCTTTCATACACTTTTCCATTGCTTTCGCCTGTGCTTCCATGCGCCCTACCTCTACTTTCTCTTGTGCTTTCAACTATGCTATAATTGCTTCCACCTTCATCAACTCTATAAAGAGCTTCAATGCTTGCCATCCTAACCTTTCTTCTTCCCTACATTGATTTTTAATCTCATCCTCTGGCCAATGCACGAAAGGGGTGTATCCTTCTGCCCCTTCTAGTTTTCAAAGCCTTCCCGATAATTGAAACCTTCACCTGGAACTGCCCATTCAAGTATTGATTCTAAACCTTACAAGAAATCTCTATGAACAATCATCTCCATCACTTCTCTCACTATGCTTTTCAATTCCCCCAAGTCCAAACCCCATTCCATAATCAAGGAGTATACATCCATGTTAGTCTTGTATCTATGCCTCAAATTTCCAAAGGATTTCCCCAAAATCATCCGCACACTTTGTACCAACCTCCCATCAATGAATAAAAACATCCCCATTAATCTTTGGTCAGAAGCGTCACCTTAAAATGGGTTTAATTGCCTCCTCGAATGCAAAGTGAAGTTGGCCTCCATTTGAAAACTGTTGCAGCTACACCGCCACCACCACCACTCTTTTAGACTTTTTGTGTGCCTTCTTCTCCACGCCAAAATATATTATTAACTTTGTTAATCGAGGGACGAGAGCCAAGAGGTAATAATTTTTTGAACTCGGCACATACCAATATTAATTACCCATCGATCATCCAGTCATGTCCACTTACTCGAATCTACCCACGATCTTCACTTCATAAATGCACTACCCTTGCCACCTTTCCTATCTTAATTCACCAAAGTCAAGGTTTTGGTGTTTTTCCTAACCTTAGTTGCAAGTCTTTCTTGGTCATCTTTGTATTCGGTGGGTCGGAGGTTTCGAAAACTTCAAAACTTCAGACTTTGGTTCTAAGGTTCCAAGTTTTAGCGACCATGCGACATTATGGACCATGATCGTTTGATGATTTTTTTATGGACGGTTGTAGTTGCATTCTAGAAGTTATATCTCAAGCAGTAGATTTGTGAATTGAAACCTCCAAAATTACACTAGAACCGTTAGATGCAGACACGCGGGGAGATCAAGGCTCATCATCGTGGTAAAGAACCCAATGGGTTGGATTTTGACGATGAGCAATAGAAGAACTTAAGTGGCAGAAATATGCACATGTAGAAAGTTTATTTTAAAAGAGGGACCGCCTAGGAAGAACATAGGACCAAGGCTTAAAAACTTAAGAACATTTTACACTAAGGATGTAAAAGAAAATCAATATAACCATGACCATTCGATGAATTTTTGATGGACGACTGTAGTTGTATTCTGGAAGTAAATCTCTGAAGCAGTAGAATTGCGAATTGAAACCTCTGGAATAACACTAGAACTGTTAGATACGGACACATGGCGAGATCAAGGCTCATTTCTCTCTTTTCAATGCCTCAACGTATTACATTTTATTTAATTGAAATTCTCAATCTTTTGAATATCCGATGCGATTGATTGGACAACTCATAGCTTTAATGAAACAAGATTTGTAATGATTTCATAACGTTTGAGTGGCACTAGTAGTGGTGACTAGAGTATGGCAATTTTGATAGCTTGTCAGATTGAGGTATAGTTTGCATGTAGCCAGACGCCAATCAAATTAAACATTTTAATTGTACATGTAAGGCTTAAGATACACGAATCGACTAAGTTGGGTTTTTGGTTGGTGCGAATAAGGCTAGTAGTGGCACTGGTGGCCCATAAATAGTGTTAGTGATAGTGGATAGTATCATAAGGGTTTTCATTTTTTTGGGTTAATAAGGATTCAGGAAGAAGATGTGGTATTATTGGGGATACTCTAAATTCTCCTGCTTGCAGTTATGTAGTTACAGAGTAAAAGACCAATTTCCTTCAAATTCAGAATGGGTGGAATTGGAAAGAAGTTGATTTGGTTCACCTGACTTCTCAGACAAGTTTTGAACCAAGATGAGGAGCTCTAATGGACATAAGTGTTATCCCGATGCATGGAGGTTGCAGGTAGAATATGGGAGCAATTTTACTACCCCTCATCTTCTGCGTGACTTTGGTTCTCAAAGGGGATAAACACATTTTGTATCTTCATAGCTCTCATTTCCCCAACATTTTTGGCTAGGTGAGTCCCTTGCATTTATTTTTAGAGCCACATTTGTATTACGTTGTCACCAACAAAATCTTTGGAATCATGCATTTATTTTTAGTGTTACATTTGTATTACATTGTCACCGACAAAACCTTGGAAATTGGAATCAATTTGTAATCCATTGTCATGAGCAACAACTTGAAATAAATTGTGTCTATTTTATTTATACAAAATAGGAGCTTGCCTGCTCTACAACTACTCATCTTTAAAAAGATATGTAATAATGTGACATTGTAATTCAGTTATAATAAAATAAATGGTTGTGTTGTGTTAATCTTTGTTATAAATTTGCAGTAAAGAGTTATTTTCTAAGTTTAGTGTCTATGAATCTATTCAAATTAGTTTATTTTTCCTTTAAGAAATTAAGTATTATCTATTTATGAAATAATTGCATGCAAATTTAAAAGTGAAACATAAAGCAATACAAATGAAAAAAGAAAGTTGCCATCAAATTGACAAAAAAACATTATAAACACTAAATCTTCAATTTTTTTTCCTTTAAGAAATTAAGTATTATCTATTTATGAAATAATTGCATGTAGATTTAAAAGTAAAACATAAAGCAATGCAAATGAAAAAAGAAATTTGCCATCAAATTGAAAAAAAAAATTATAAACACTAAAAGTTTTCACTCTTGTTAGGGTTTACCGAAATGCTCCCCCGGTTCTCGGTATTATTATTCATTTTATTAATTCCTTTGCAACGTTAATTTATTGACCCCTTGGCCTTGATGTCAATCCTAGCGCATTAAAGTTTAAAACAACTTTAAAACACATGTTTCTTATTTATATCATAATTCATAAATTACTTAACCGTTCGATGAACATTTGATGTATGGTTGTAGTTGCATTTCAGAATGAAATGCAAAGAGCACTAGTCTTGTGAACTTAAACCTCTGGATTTACCCCTTAACTGTAACGATTTAGAATTTGCTACCAATGTAGGACTAAATGGCTAGTGAAACAAGATTTGTAATGATTTCATATCGTTAGAACTTTGAGTGGCACTGGAAATGTTGACAATTGACAACTTGTTAGCTTGAGGTACATTTTGCATGTAGTGAGGCTGTTAGAGTCCAAGTGTCAATCAAATCAAACATTTAAATAAATGTAGGGCTTAAGTTACATGAATCGATTAAAATTTAAGTTGGTTTTTTGGTTTGCATGAATCGCAATTATGAATCATGATTATACCTAACCTCACACGTGACACATGTGAGGTGTACACAGGGACTAGGCTGGTAGTGGCACTATTGGCAGCACTGTTGGCCCATAAATAAGGATAGTGAGCACAACTGAAAATTTAAATCATTCGTTGAAGGCTAAAGGCTTTACTATTGAGTGCAATGTTCGAATTTTCATAAGGGTTTTCATTTTGTAAGGTTAATAAGGAATAGATTCATGAAGAAGATGATGTGGAATTATTGGATTTGGGGATACTCTAAATTCTACTACCTGCAGTTATGTAGTTACAAAGTAAAATATCAATTTCCTTCAAGTTCAGAATGGGTGGAATTGGAAAGAAGTTGATTTGGTTCACTTGACTTCTCAGATAGGTTTTGAGCTAGGATGAGGAGCTCTGATGGAGATAAGTGCTATCCTAGTACATGGAAGATGCAAGTAGAAGATGGGAGAAATTTTACTGCCCCTCATCTTCTGCACGACTCTAATTTTCAAAGGGGAGAAGTACATTTTGTATCTTCACAACTCCCATTTCCTCAGTTTGATTAGCCCGTCATTCCCCATGCATTTATTTTCAGACACCATCGTTGATCTTGGAAGTCCCGTGTGTTTATTTTCAGAGTGCATGGTTGACCCAACAAGTCCCATTTATTTTCAAACACACATGTATTAAATTTACGTTTTCATCAGTGGTCCAACAAAAACTTGGCGCTTGCCCTTACATTTGTATTTGTACTATGTAATATTGTGACATTGTAATTCAGTTGTAATAAAATAAATGGTTGTGCTATTAATTTGACATTGTAATTCATTTTATTAAGTCCTTTGCAATGTTAAGTGTTACTGTGCTATTAATGGTTGTGCTATTAGTGTGACATTGTAATTCCTTTTATTAAGTCCTTTGCAACATTAAGTGGTATTGTGCTTAGTGCTACTAATGGTTGTGCTATTAATGTGACATTGTAATTCATTTTATAAAGGCCTTGATGTCAATTCGAGTGCATTAATGGTTAAAAATAAATTACTTATATCATAAATTACTCAATCGTTTGATGAACATTTGATGTATGGTTCTAGACTCAAAATAAGGGAGCAAAGCAAGCTTACTGCTTAGTCACTAGTCCTCTGAGTTTTATAACCATGTCATGGAGTTCTAAATTTTCATAACTACCTGATTCCCTGACTTGGTTTACTTTGTTGAGTAACTTAATTTCATGCATACATAGCCTTTGAGTTACGGTGTGTGGATTTAGTCAGTGGGTCAGAAGTTTCAAAAACTTTGAAACTTCAGACTTTGGTTCTAAGGTTCCAAGTTTTAGTGACCACGTGACATTATGGACTTATCTTTCCTTTCAAAGGTGTTTTCATCTGACATCTCACTGAATGCTATGTATAAACTAAACTTGAGTTGTCTTTTCAGGAATTTCCAAAAGCATGCAGATTTAAAGGCTATCTTTTCAAGGAATGAAATTGAATGTTGTATTTAAAGCATGACCTATAAAAAAATAATGGCATAAGTGGGTGAAGTTTTACTTAGACATTTAGCCTGCATTCTCGTTCTTTTCCAAGGCCAGTACTTCTCGAGTGCAAACATTCATTCTCTGCAAATTTGTGCTCATGCAGAGTGAACGTTGGGTTAGCGTAAGGGATACAACACTCAGACCTTTTAAGTTAGACGAATTTTGGGCACGCCTGGAGAGGGACGACAAGTCTAAGCTAGATATAAAACTCTTAGAAAGTGGGATAGCTCACCCTGAAGGGTTTCTAGAAGCTATGTTGAGTGTGGACCTGATAATTCCATGTGCAAGAAGGTACATTTTGTACACACGAGAAATTAGAGCCGTGGATGGGACTGTAATTGCAGAAATTTCTCTTGAAGCTATTTCCTGCACGCTGGGGATTCCAGAAAGGGAACCTATAGAAGACATGTATGTCGCAGTGGTAGGTAAATTTTTCAAAGTGAATAAGGATTGGTGTAAGAACTCCATGGCCAAAACCTAGTTGAAGTCTGAAAAGAAAGGTAAGTTGCAACTACCAAGTAAACTCAAAAGAGTGCATTTTAAGGGAGAAATTGCAGATGCTATTGCTTTATTGCACCGCATTGTTGGGAATTCCCAAGTTGAGTTATTTGAGGATTGGATGTGTCAGTTTATCTTGATATTTTGTGATGAGAACATTTTCATTGATTGGGTTGAAGTTATTTGCTTCAATTTGAATGAGCAATTAATTAATTTCCATAAGACTGCTACTTTTTGTATGTGTTCTTGCCTGATATACATTGTAGGTACTTAGAGGTCCTTTTGGCCTGGGTTGGAGCCGCTAGCAACCCAATCTTCTGATATGCCTGTGTATAAATGATTTCCTCAGTTCACTAAACAATTTGGAATGGGTGATTTTTGTCGTGTTAATGATGCATTTTTAATGGCGATCGTGAGGAAGCTAGATGAAAATCTAGAAATGCACCTTTCCCCTGAATCAATTTCTCTTGTATCAAAATTTGGGAGTTTTAATATCCAGTTTGATAAGTTTTCCTATCTGAGAATAGGGTGTTTTGAGAAAGCCCATTTAAATTACCTCAGTATCCTAAAGATTTACTGATATTTCTGGAAGTTTGTCGACAAATGGCCATGACTAATATTAAGTATACGAACATGGGGAAATGAGGGTATGTCTTCCCATTGGAGACCCCTTCTTTTATGTGCAAAACACACCAGATGGCCAGGGAAGCTGAAGAAATTCTCAAGGAATATAACCTCCAGAATCTATCTATGAGAGCTAATTTTGACAGTAAGGTTTTTGTGAAGAAAAATATCTATGGAGGGAGCTTATATCGGCATCACCCATCTATCAAATATTTTTGGGAAGATTGTGTCAATGAGAACGAAGTTTTGAGAAGAGATTATATGAGGCTAACACTAAAATAGATACAGGATTTCAGTTTGTCATTTCACATTCCTGAAAATGTAGCAGAGGATTCAACAATCATAGATCCTACATATGAAAAATTGCCTGATAAATCCCACCCTAGGGTTGATTAGAGCCAAAGTGAAATTTCAAATATGAGGGTGTGTGCTGCCACAGTGCTTAAAAGAACCCAGGACTAGTTGGATGGGAAATGGTGGCAAGTTTTTGGTCCTGTTCAGGAGCCTAAGTCATCATAGAAGAATGATCAGGGGTCTACGCAAGCATTTGGTGCAAGTGTATCATTGGGGAAACCCTCTGTGAGGTCCTCTAGTGCAAATTATCAGTCAAGAGGTGATGGTGATAGGCTAGAAGAAACAATCAAGTTGAAGAGAATATGTGAACAAGACGGTATGCTTTCTCCTACCCCTAAGAAGAAGACCAATCAAAAAAAACTTGTGGCTACAGATTCTAAAACTATCTTTAAACAGATTGCTGAAGATAATATCTTTCCTCCTTTGTCTGAATTTCCCTCTTCTCCACCTCGAGTTGATAATTCTAGGAATCAGCCAAGTCGAAATTGGAAATTTCTCGCACCCAACAAACACACTTTATTTTTAAGGTGTTCTTAAATTGAACCATTTCAAGATTTCTTAAAATAGGAACCTTTATTTGGTTCTTTAAAAATAACACAAATGAACCTTTCATTTTGGTGCTCTTGAAAATGAACCATTTCAAAGTTTTTCTAAGTTAGGAATTGTCATTTGGTGCATAAAAAGAACAAACATTTCAATTAAGGTGCTCTAAAAATGAACTCTTTCCAAGTTTTTCATAATTAGGAATCTTGATTTTAGTGCATAAAAAGGATAATGGAAAAATGATTTCTTTTTGTTGATGCACACTTGTTTTTACTTTTGTTGACCAAGTTAAGACCATGATTGATTTCTTAGAAACACTCAAGTTTGGGCCTTTAAAAATTAACAAATTGTTATTTTGTTTTGCACCATTGCTATGATAGTGATTGATATCCATAATAATTTGTATTGTGATGAAGGGTCCTCCCCTTTACCTAAATAATCTCACTACATACACAAGGAAAGAACAACCAGATGCAAGAAGAGAACATACATTTCCTCTATTACTAGAATGAAATTACATATCATGTGCCATCCTATGGCTTGCTTAATACATGCATCTACCGACAGGTAGATCTGATTTTCCCTTTGTTTTGTACTATAGGCCATTCTCACACTTCCCTTTGACGTTGTTTTGTACTTGCATTCCTCCGTCATTTATATCTTTCTCTAGTTCTCCAAGTCGGCCTTGATCTTTTTTTCTCTTCATGTCATAGTTTCTATTATCATCTAATCAACTTTTGAATTCACCAAGTTGTTATATCGTTATCAGTAGCTCCATCAAGTTGGCCAATAGATGGGTATTTCACAACAACGATGTGGAATACATCAAATATCACTCTGCTAAGTGTCACAACCTAACTTTCCATCCACCATCGTTGACCATCTTTGTTCATCTATCACTTTCAAAATGTCACCAAGAATTTGGGAGATCTCTCCCCGAAAACCCCATGTCACATTGATAAGCTCTAGTGGAATATCACCGAAATGTCTAAGAGACATTGGGGGATCTCACACCAACACCACCGAGTCACACCAACAACAAAAGGGATCACCAAGTTGGGAGGTTTTGAAACTCCAAAACCTCACAACAAAAGTTCAAAAAACTCAAAAACCCGTGATTCACTAATAAATTCCATCCACTAAGTCACTAAGTCGGGAAGTTATGGAACTTGCAAACCCCGCGACATGAGTTAGAATAATTTAGAATTTTGTGACTCCTCACAACCTTGGCCCTTATTTGAAACAAACAAACACATAATTTAAGTGATGCAAGATTGTTCTTCACCCAAGATGCTCTTGCATCAAACACCCTAGGTAAGTGACATTGGAATGTGCATGGGATGGAAATCCCATGTTTATTCTTGATCCATAGTTTCTCCTTATCCATAGGATCCTTCCCTCTTGTACTCTCTTGCTCAACCTCAACTCTCAAGCCATCTCCACTTGTGTTCTCATGTTTCTCTTAATAACATCTTACCACTAGACCACCTCTATGCCCATCACACCCTTTTGGGCTGCTACTCCTTGTGCCTTTATTGTGCTGCTGCAATAAATCAAAACTTAATTTTCTCTTTCCTCTTGAAATCTGATCTCTGAACGACTACAAATCATTGCAATTACTTTGTTCCTCTTCATCTACTTATTGCTTCTCTGCACTGCAACAAACAATAGAGTTGGGTTCTTTCAGCTACTTTATGTTCTCTTTTAGAGAAGTCAACATATACCACCGCCCATCTTTCCAGATGGTATACACATTCCTCCTACCATCATAGATGGCTTCCCTTTCAAACTTCCATGGTCTACCCAACAAAACATGAAACATTGTAATAGGCATCACGTCACACAACACCTTATCTTTGTAAGAACCAATCTGAAAAATTACCAAACACTGTTCTCTCATAGTCATTTTGTGTTCCTTCTGCAACAAACAAACTTTGTATGGACTAGGATGCTTATTATTTTTCAAACCTATTTTTTCCACCATTTCTTCCAAAACTAAGTTATTTGTACTACCACTATCAACAATAACCTTACAACGCTTACCTCCAGCCTTGCACACAATCCGAAAGAGATTCATTCTTTGGGATGGTTCCTCCTCCATCGCTTTTGGAGTCACCAACACTCTTCTCAACATGAGAAATTCGCCTTCTTCTAGGTTTTCTACTTCTAGTGATGCATTACACTCATCTTCTTGTGCCAAGTGGTTTCTTGTTGCACTCTTCTTGCTTCCCTCTTGTACTTGATCACACTCGAATGCACGATGACCAACTTCTCCACACTGGTAACATCTAAATGAAAACCCTTTGTTGCCACTACCACGTCCTCTTGCTAGTAACTCCTTTTCTTTGGTGTTTTGGCCCACTTCTTTGCTCCATTTGGGCTTGGATTCTTCCTCAATCTTCTTTCCTTTACTAATTACTGTTGCTCGCTTGTCCCTTTTCGATTCCAAATCTTCCCCAACTTTTGGAATTGTTTATTTTCCTCTTCATTAATTTCTCCTCTACCTTCAATGCATACTGGTATGCTTCCTCAATTGTCGTAATCTTCAATATACTCATCACATCCTGTATGCTAAACCTCAAGCCATTCACATACCTATTTGTCTTTTCCCTATCAATTTCATGCCTTCTAGATCGAATAGCCACCTTGTAAAATTCTTCCGTGTAATATTTTACACTCATATTTTTGCTTCAAATTTTCCAATTTCTTGAACAACTCCATTTCATAATCTCTAGGTATGAATTCCTTCTTCAAATTTGTCACCATCTGGTTCCACCTCATTATTTAGGGATCTCCATCCATTTCTCATTCTTTCTGCAATCCTTTCCACCATAACACAACATTCCCTTTCAAAAAAAAATTAGCGATCTTCACCCACTGTGGGTCTTTAATATAATGTCCTCCAATTCGAAGTACTCCTCCAACTCTCCAATCCAATTGATTAACTCATCTGGATTTAACATTCTAGAAAAGTTTGAAAAATCCATCTTATTGCTCTTCGTTATTTTCGAAAGAGCTCTCAAAAATATTTCTTGTTTGACATCTACTGGTTGTTCCTCCTCCTCTTCTTCTTCTTCTTCTTCTCTTTCGTGTTCTTCACCTTTGATTTCTTCCTCATTCTCGTGTTCTCTTCCTCTTTCTCTTTTTTCCCTTATGTTACCAGCACCTACTTCTCCCTGCTTTCTGATACCTTCATTCACCATGTCACAAAATCTTTCAAGTACAACCTCTAGTCTTAGACTTCCTCGTCCTCTTCCTATTCGGGGTGACATCTCTTCCAATCAATGGTTTTAGCTCTCAACTGTTTGGGATTCCACACACACCCACAAAATCCTTTCGAGCTCTGCACTTTCGTCACTCTCTCCCACAAATCCTAGTGGATACTCTCCACACTCAAAACTAACTGCTCTGATACCACTTGATGAAGGGTCCTCCCCTTTACCTATAGAATCTCACTACATATACACAAAAAGAAAAATCGGATGCAAGAAGAGAACAAACATTTCCTCTATCACAAGAATGAAATTGCATATTATGTGCCATCTTGTGGGTTGCTTATTACATGCATCTACCGATAGGTAGATATGAGTTTCCCTCTGTTTTATATTGTAGGCTATTCTCACACTTCCCTTCAATGCTATTTTGTACTTGCATTCCTCCATCATTTATATCTTTCTCTAGTTCTCCAGGTCGGCCTTGATCTTTTCTGCTCTTCATGTCGTAGTTTCCATTATCATCCAATTAGCTTCTGAATTCACCAAGTCATTATATTGTTATCAGTAGCTCCACCAAGCTAGAAAATAGATGGTTATTTCACAACAATGATGTGGAATACATCAAATATCCTTCACCAAGTGTCACAACCTAACTCACCATCAACCATCATTGACCATCTTCATCCATCTACCGCTTTCAGAATTTTTCCAAGACTTTGGGAGATCTCTCCTCAAAAACTCCATGTCACATTGATAAGCTCTAGCGGGATATCACCAAAATGTCTAAGAGACATCGGGGGATCTCACACTGACACCACCCAGTCACACCGAAAACAAAAGGGATCACCAAGTCAGGAGGTTTTGAAACTCCAAAACCCCATGACAAAGGTTCGAAAAACTTAGAAACTCGTGATTTGCTGATAAAATCCATTCACTAAGTCGCTAAGTTGGGAAGTTATGGAACTTGCGAACCCTGTGACATGAGTTAGAATAATTTAGAAGTTTGCGACTCCTCACAAACTTGGCCCTTATTCGAAACAAACAAACACAAAATTTTGGTGATACAAGATTGCTCTTCGCCCAAGATGCTCCTGCATCATATTGGTGTAATTAAATAGAACAAATTATTATTCTTTATTCACATATTTTTGGGGATAGCATCGCTCGAGGTTCTTAAAAAGAACCAAACTATTATGAATTGTATGTTTTTCATTCAATGTTTGGCTAGCTAGATGGTTGTCTTCTCCCCTCGCACCTTTTGGCGATCTTAGGTGAGAAAAAACATATTGAGCTTCACATCTTTATTTTCAAAGCATACCTTTTAGAGGGCCTTCCTATTGAGAAACATCTTGCGCTGGAGAAATCATAGGTGACCCAAGCGGTAATTTTTTTCTAGACCACTATATAAATAAGTTGTGGGTGTGAGGAAACTTCATCATCCCACTGGGTGTTGTTATCCTATACCGACGTATTCACCCTTAGTATCCTTGTGATGCATAAAAACCTGTAAGGGTTGGGAGGTCTCTTAATTGAGCAAAATGCAGCATGTATAGGTGCTTGAAAATAATATCCCCAAAACATTACTAAGAGCTAAATTGTTTTAGAAGCTACCCCTTTATCCATAAGTTGCATGTAAAATCATCTCTTTGAAGCATAAGGCAAGCCTACCTAAAAGAATGGTTTCTATCCCTAAGGTTGTAAATGCTTGTTTATGTTAAACTTTCCAAATACATTCAAAAAAATCTTGACATCAAATTTTGTGCTTGATCTAAAAGAACACATCAAAACAAACACTGAACATGATGGTTGAATCACAAACCCTTTGACTTAGCATATACTAAAAGAAGCCCCATATTTGCATTCCTTGAAAGGATTTTCCATAAAGGTTTCCAAATATTTAGGCTTTTGTTTTAGGTTACATTAGATCAAAGTGAACATTTGGAAACTATGGCTTGAGTTTCGTGATTTCACAACTTGAGGCCATAAACATGAAGGTCACACAATTCCATGCTTTCTGAGTTAGTCCAAGTGTTGTATCACTTACCATACTCCAAACATATACAAATTGAGGAGAAAACCAACTTAAACTTGGAAAAATCTAGAGAAATATTCCTCAAACTAGAAACAAAACACACAAAGACCACCTTTGCACAAAATACCAGCATAGTTGTCACATTCCCTAGTGCAATTGCTAAAATTTCATTACATTTGCTCTTTGTCCCAGAAAATTCACTGATAAAAATTAGTTGCATTTGATAGAAACTAGGAAATTGCTATGGAACCCTCACACTTGCTTCTAAGAAACTAGTGCACTTGACTCTAAACTACTCACCATTGCCAAAAGAAGCTCACTTTTTCCTAAGCAATCATTGCATCTAACAGAAACACCCAGAATCCACACTTGTTATTCCAGTTCACACTTGCTTCTCAAGAAATTGAGTACTTGACACATTTTTGGCTATAGTTGATGAATCTAGCCACTCTTGGTCACAATTGTGTGCCTTTTCTCAGAAAATAGCGCTATTGCTCTATCCTGCTAACAATTGGGGAAAACAAACCAAAGCTACTTACAAGATCATTGTTAGAACAAAAAAATTGGAAAAATAGATAAGTCATATAGTCCAACTACTTTCACCATTCCATCCTATTTTTAGAAATCAGAATCAAAGCACACAAACTTGGATTATTCCCTCACTCGTACTTCTAAGATATCAATAGTTACTTGGGACTCACAGATAGTTCAAGTAAGATTTTCTACAACATATCCTCTAGAAGGAGAAGTGAGATATCAGTCTAGGTCCCTCAGCATTTTGATTTCCAAAAGTAGTACCACCCCAAACAACACTCAAATCCTAGGGTCTTGAGCTTCATAGCAAACCATATCAAAACATCCACAGCTCCACCATATGACCATCTGGCGACCAACTGCTCCTGTTAAACACCCGAACCTTGTAGCATCGATCCTACAACCTAGTCTCACACACATTTAAGGTGAAAAAATGATATTAATAGTAGTTTAAGAACCTTCATATTTGAGAAAAATGAAACACCTAGCTAGTGGAGAAATGCAACGATCGTCTTAGATGAAGATGAAGGGAAAGCATACCTAGTATCCGAAAGACTAGTATTACCACCACCTACGTGGAAATAGATATACACCCCTTCATGATCTTTGACAAGAACAAAATCCTTAAAATCGGCAAGAGTAAGATCCTTAACCAAAAATCCATACTCTGACTTTCGAAGAATCGTCCTACTCTAAAATTTACCAAAGGGTACATCTTGATAAGATAAATTGCACCCATCAAAATTGACTATACCATTTCTATGCATGCTTTTCAATGGGCCAACCACCCTTAGATCTGATGCACTGAACTGAAAACAAAAACACTTTCATTTCCATAGATAGGAGTCACAAAAATGTTCACAAAAGCTTGGAAGTTGTTTATGACAACTATAAGATCACAACATAGGAAGAAAATTGAAGCAGACAAAAGCAATGCTAGTATACCCCCAACAAACACCACAAATGATGAAAGTGAACCATGGGGATATAAACCAAGTGACTTATGATAGGTTATTGAGCATCATAACATCTTCAAAAACATGTCAATCTATTACCCAAATCCAACTCTGCCTTATACACCCATGGGACAACATACACTACAAATGTAAATGATATATCAACTATGGGTTACCCTAATCAAGGTTTTGGAGCATCTTGTTACATGGGTGATTTCAATCAAAATCCTCATCCATATCAAGATCTAATTTATTGAGAGTCACAATAACAAGTAGTGTTGAAAAAACACCAACAACAAATTGAGCTAAATACACTTGAAAAAGAAGTTGACAAACTTTATCAACAACGCTTTAAATCCAAAAAGTGGGTCACAATATCGACAACATCGTGACACTCACCAAAACATTGATTCATATCAACAACAAATTATGTTTCCACAAAATCAAGTGAATCAACATCAATGGTCACAACATCAAAATCAAGTCCAACAACAATATCAACCTTCAAATCAGGAAAATCCATCTCCACCACAACCAACCTTACAATCAAACCATACTGCTAAACATGAGTACACTCCTTTAGGGGAGCCAATCGAGGGTGTGTTAAACAACCTAGTCAATTCCAAACTTATCACACTTCCAAAACTGCCATGAAGTGGTGAACCTACTATCAAATTCATATGGTATGATGACAAGACCTATTGTAAATACCATGGAGTAAAAGGTCATGATGCATCATAATGTGTTGCACTCAAAAATCTCATCCAAGACCTTATTGATGAAGGGGAAATAGCTATTGAATGACATTTGAGGTCTATCTACCAATGACAAAATTGACAATATCTCAAACTAAAATGTTGAAAACAATGATCAAGAGCTATATATCATTTATCACATTGATAATGTCTCTACATCATCCAATGAGCAAGAGGAAATACATCAGGAAGTTATTCCTAAGTATGATCAAAATCAATCACCAAAGTCTAGCAATGATCCAATCCAACATATACTAATATCATCCAACCTCATGAAAGTACATATTGATGATCAAAAGATTCTTAATCCAACACTTATACACAATGCATAAAATCTAAGCCAAGAGCTATCACCCATATGCCCACATGTTGAGAAAATCCAAGGACCCTTTACAAGCCATCCTTTCTTTGAAATTGATCCATGTCAAGAGGATGAACCAAATCATATTGAAGATAATACCACACAAAGTCAAGATCAAGAATCCCTATCATCAAATACTACATTAATTTGGAAAATGTCTTTGAAGACATCCAAGGTTTTCTAAAAGAAGAATGCATCCATATACCAAGAAAACATACATCTACCCATGAGATGATTACTCTTAATGGACATGTAGATTATCTTCATCCAAAACAAGAGTCTCATACTCTTTATATCATTGCCAAGGAACAAGAGTCACCTACTCTTAACATCTTTACACATGATCAAAGCATAGCAGAATCTATAGACATATTAGAAATTGATCACGAGGAAGACCGTTACAAAATTCAAAGAAGCACTATTGGGCAATAGAGCACTAGGTATACAATAGTCAAAGAAGCACCGATATATCTTGAAGAACCATCCAAATCTGATAAACATATTAGTGATACCTCTATAATATCGGGGGAAACTTTATCTAATGCAAATATTAACATAGAGAGCACGAAGATTCCTTATGATGACACTGCTACCAACACTACAACTAGCCATATCATGAATTATATCCGCACATTTTTCCACCCTCTCATTGGGCCCAACAATAAGAGAAAAATCTATACCTAAGAACGAAACAAGTCATTGAAGCAAAAGAATCAACAAAACAAAATGGACAAGAAAGATTCAAATGGATACAAAAGAAAAAGCAATAAAATCATCCCTATCAAACTCCATTAGTCAAAGAAACTATGGGGAAAATAAAAAAGGGAACTTCATCCATCAAAAATATTCAACAATGCAAAAGGAAGCTTCAAGAGTGACCTACAAGGTATATCAAGACGTTGGTCCCAATCGAATCTTCGTATCCACCCATCATTACTCATCATCCCAAGTTTGGAAAATAAAACGTTAAACTGCCGACCAATCCATCTAAATCTCATATTCATCAACACATTTTTCCATCCATAATACCCAAATCTCACATTGAATATGTTTTGGCAACGACTCTTTGTCATAAGGACTCTAAGGGAACCTTATTGTAATGTGCGCATCAAGGTAAGTTTGACTTCGATATCAACAAAGAAGACAAGAATTATCAGGGATTACTTTCAAGCGCCTGCATCTTATCAAAAAAACTCCTCCAAGTAGGATATCATTGGCACATCATGAAAGCAACAACAACCATATCATCACCAACAACGTCTACATTAGCACCCCCAGGTGGTTCAACATGAGAAAAAAATGTCACCATGATGAAAACCTAGCAAATAGGCATCTTTTGTGACATCAAAAATAATAAAAACAACAACAAAATAAAGAAAATAGTCAAGAGAAAAATTGTCCTCTAGTGAAAACCACTATGGTGGTGCTTTGGAAAAGTTCCATGGTGAAAACCTGGCAAACAAGCATCATGTGTAGAATTGAGCATCAATGTGCACCATTTCAGGTGGAAGGATCTCATCATATTCATAATAAATCCAATCTATTTTTATCCAAAATCCAACTTATCTTGATCTTGAAAAATGTTTGGTGTACACTTTACACTTGCTAACGTGATCCATTATCATTGATCCTATCCTATCCAACATTATCATTGATCCTATCCTATCCAGCATTATCTGAGCCAAGGCATTGTCTCAAAGGGGAATGCTCTATCCAAACATGTTATCCTATCACAAGATAACCCATTACCTACATTGCTAGACACCGAGGGGCAAGTACTTACATCTTGCTTCAGAATAAATATTGATCTATGTCTTCTAGCTCACGTGGTGATCTAGAAATTATCCACACAACAAGGTGTGCCACATGGTACCCTTCCCAATTTGTCCCATCAACAAGGTATCCATCCAACGCACTATCAGGGTAACCTTGAAAACAATTCACCCCAACAACAAGGTATCCCGCCAATGCACCACCAGGGTAACCTTCAAAACAATTCGACCCAACAACAAGGTGTACCACCAATGCACTACCAAGGTAACCTTCAAAGATACTAACAACATAGAGTATTCCTTCACACAAAATTCTAAGATATCAACATTTGCTTGAAGCGCATTGCTAGTTCAAGTAAATTTTGTTCAACATATCCTCTAGGAAACAAAGTGAAAAATCAATCCAAGTTTTCAATATCTTATACCCAAGACAAAAGGGTAAAAATCCAAAAAAAATGGAAAAAAAGATTAAAAAATACAAAAAAAAACAAAAAGCAAAAATAAAATAGTAAAGAGAAATAAAATTTTCTTTGAACAGAAACCACTTTTTGGCACTTCTAGAATAGGTACCATAGTGAAAACCTGGCAAATAACGCTATGTTGAATAAGACTTGCATCATTATCTATCAGTATTATCCCACAACATCCACCCATTTGCCCCATAATAAAACATATGTCCAACCATGGCTTGATGATTGATTCAGTATTGAACCTTGTTGTACCATTGGCGTATGTCTCCCTTCAAATAAGGTAAACTTGTGTCGAACTGGGAGAAACCTCTAAAAATATGGGTAGCGGATTATATCCTTGTGCATCCCATCATGGTCATAAAACAAAAAAAGACAAAAACATTTGAAAAATAAACAAAAGATAAATAACAACAACAAAGCTTTGGATTATTCCTTCAAACAACATTCTAAGATATCAACATTTTCTTGGACCCCACAGCTAGTTCAAGTAAATTTCCCGCAACATATTTTCTAGAAATAGAATCAGAATAGCAATCCAAGGTATCAATGTTGTAAAAGATCCCAAAAACAAGTTATGCTTTGAGTCAACCTGGTCAAACTATGTGGTCTCCGCATATACACGTAGGTAAGGCTTAATAGCCCCTGAGATCCTAGCTCAGTCCCCTTAGCTTTCTATCATTATTTATTTCAACTTAAACAAAAATTTCAAAATCCAAAAACATCTACAAAATTCAAAATCCAAAAACATTCACAAAACATAAAAGGTCAAAAACATTCAAAAAAACAAGCGAACTACGAGCCTCTGCGTGCACAACGTAGGCAAGGCTTATCTTTGATGAGCCCCCAAGGCCCTAAGTTAGTCCCCTGAAAACAACAAAAACATCATAAAAAATTAGAAAAATTACAAATATCCCATCTCCATCATCAATTATTTGCAATAAAATTTTCATCCATAATAAACAAATTGTCATATTCACCCTTTGACAAAACAAGCAAACAAACAAAGGAAACATCAAAAGAAAGAACTTTCAAGCAAACAATCACAAAGATTTGATTACAAACAGACAAAAACAATGCCAAAGTATTGACCACATATCTTTTGAAATTTCACCAACAATATTCTGAGATATGCCTTAACGGATCCATTCCTACGATAGACATGATCAACAACGGATAATAGCCCCACCCCAACTTATCTTTATAATTTATTTTATTGACTCATTCCTAGGATCTCTCGAGGATGTCCATAAGGATTTAGAGAAGAAGTGTTGATGGTGTTTTTAGCACTGCAACAACTCAGAAATAATACAAGTATCCTATCTCTCTTGAAAAGTAAATTTCTATTAGCAAGCCTCAAGAAATAACCCCAAGGTCTCTAATGTCAGGTCTTGACAATGCAACAAACAACTCAGTGATAAATGTGAAAATGTTGGTAATCACAAGGGACCTTACAAACAAAATGTTGGAAGCTTTAAATTCATCAAATGTAACAATAGTGGTGATGCTTTGTGAATCTTGATCTAATAATAACCTCAAAGAAATAAAAAAAGATGAGGGTTTAAGATAGATATCTAAACTAAAAGCTAAAATCAATTGTGCAAATAATAGAGTGTTCAAGATGGACCAATATTCCAAAACCAATCTTTGCTTAACCAAGATTAAATCCACAATATCACAAAGACAGTGCAATCTCCAAAGGAATCAAAGGATTTTTAGATTGCAAAAGTTCAAACATACATTCAAACATTCACAGCTGAACTTGAGTGCAATATAGAGTAGGCCCAGGCTAACTTTACACAATAATCTACAATCAACAAATCACTAAAATTATGGACCGAAGTTTCCTCAACACATCAAACTCTTTATCATAAACACAAATGAACTGCAACTAATTCTAAGATTAATCATGAAAGACTTACTCAAAAGATAATAGATTAGAGTCACAAGAACCAAGAGTCAATGCAAACAATACTAAAAATATTGGACAGTGAAACTCAAGCTAAGGAAAGATTGTAGCAACAATTAAGAGATGTACAAAAGTATGTGCAACACTTGATTAAACCATTTGAAGTTGGGACTAGTGTGGGATCTGCATTTGTAAATGGATTGTTATCAAAGGATGCGGTAACTGAACTTGAGTGCAATATAGTGTCTTTGTTGGGATTTCCTTTGTAAGCAGTTATGAAGAAATATGTTGGAATTGCCTTTGTAAGCCATAGGCTTAATTTCTAATGAAAACTAAAGTACCTATCGCTGCCTTCATACGTGACAAACTACTACTTTGCTTGTGGAGTGTACTCATTCCCAGGAATGAGCATTAAAGCAGAAACCAACGATCTTATGGGGGAATAATTTTTCCTTATTTAATTTTGATTTATGATTGAAATGACAACCCATCTCTTGTCAAGAATGACGAGAGAATGTTTCCTTTCCTCCCATGGGCTTTTGGGTGCCACCAATACCAAGACCGATGTCAGAAATTTCTAGGAAGGCTTTTCTTATCCTTTAATCCTCTGATGTCCTAGCTAGCCGATTATGTGGCTGATTTTTCCAGCTCATCTGCTTTGGTGTTACCCTCCCTGTATATATGACTAACTTTGAAGGTTGCAAACCCGTCTGAAAATTCCTTGACCTCCTGTAGTAAATGATTTAATTTATAGTTAGGCGTAGATCCTTTGTGAATTGCATTGATATAAATTAGTGAGTCACCTTCCAAGTGGATCTGACTAAATTTCAGCACTCTACCTAGCTGCAAACCAATTGTTGCCACTTTGAATTCCACCTCATTGTTTGTGCACCTACCCAATGATATTGATCTCACTGCTAAAACCTTTCTTTCAGAGTCACATGCAATGCAACCAGCCCCGCCTGGGCCTAGGTTTTTCTTGCGCGACACCATCGAAATTGATTTTGATCCACCCTGGATCAGGGGCTTTGCATCTTGTCTTCTCTTTTAATGCTTTTTTGGATTGAAGGGAGCTATTCCCATTCAGGATGGTGGCTTAAGACCTGTGAAGCATTTGATCAAAGTGTCATCCCAGCTAGTGAAAACTGTGTGCTTATCTTCCATACACCTGGCAACTTCATTGACCAGTTCCACAATTGCTCTCTCAATTTTATCCCATAATCTATCCTTATTCAATTCCTTTCCTTGGAAGATTCTCTTATTCCTTTCCTTCCATAGTTCCCAGATTACTATGGACGGGGAGATTTTCCAAATATTGCTAAACACTGCTTTGCTACTTTTTTGAGGCCAGATCTTAAACCAAGTTGCAAGATCATCAGGAATTGGACATTGAAGATTAATTTTGGTTCTCACAGGATTCCAACATTCCAATGCATAAGGACAGGACAACAACAAGTGATTTGTCATTTCCATGTGAGCTTTACAAAGACAACACCTTCCTGGTCCTTGTATTCTGAATTTGGCCAATCTATCCTCTATGAGGATTCTTTTTTGGACTACCAACCAAGCAAAAACTCTTGCCTTTGGTAGGCATTTGTTTCCCTAGAATAGTTTTCTTGGCCAATCCTAACGGGCTAATGCTATTTCCTTAGCCTTATATCCTAGCTTCACCTTATAGGTCCCAATAGCAGACCCACATCACCTGATTTGGTCCTTACCATTAGATGGGACAAAGAATCTTTCCTTGAGTATTTTGGATAGAGCTACCTTTTGGGACTGTGGGACATTGAGGGGTTGTAAGTCATTCCAAACCCAACAAGTGCTTCCTTGATTCAGGATCTTCATACCATAATTGGCAACCTTATTGCCCCAAAGTCTAGAGGTTTCCTCTTTTATCTCCTCCAAGACCTAAATGTCACCAATTGGTGCTTTCCCACCCCATGAGTCATGCCAAAAGGATGCACTATTTTCATCTCGAACTTCCCATGTGACATGATCTAATATGATGCCTCTACACTCCAGCAGGAAGTTCCAAACTGTAGAACCTCTCAAGGGGTTTAGTACTGTGAGGATCCTTGTTGGATCATCTGAGTCAAGATACTTCCTTTTTAGTATTCTAACCCATCTTTGATTTCCTTTAGTATGGATATGCCAAACTAATTTGGCTCCCATGGCCTAATTCATAAGGGGAAGTTGGCACAGCCTTGCACCTCCAACATTCTTGGGCAGGAAAATCTTGTCCCATGCCAAAAGAGGAAATTTATTTTGCTCCCCCATACCACTTCAAAAGAACCTTCTGAAGATTTGAGTGAGAGCGTCTTCAGTAGGTTTGGGAAGCTTGAGACAAGACATCGAGTATACTAGAATTGCAGATAATACAGATTTAACTAGCAAGAGTCTACCGGCTGATGAGAGCCATTTACCTTTCCAAGTGCTCCACTTGTTCTTGTAGTTATTGATTAAATTCTCCCAGTAGCAATTTTTGTTAATACCTGCAAACAATGGGATTCCCAGATAGCGACCTGGCAAGGAGGCAACTTTCAAGTTCAAGATCCTTGCTATATCTCTTTGTAAACTTGGTTGTGTATTTAAGAAGAATATCTCTGACTTGCCCCAATTGATGTTTTGACCTGATGCTCTATAGTAGGTATCCAAGAATTTTTTGATCATTCTTGCTTCCCTTCGACTTGCTTCACCCATTAGTACTGTGTCATCGGAAAATTGTAATTGGTTTGAAGAGTCCATACCATTTGCAACATGAATTCCTTTCCATTTACCTTCCTCTCTAAGCCTTTTGATCCCCCTCCCTAGTACTTATGCCATAATTATGAATAGCAATGGGGACAATGGATCTCCCTGCCTTAGACCCCTGGAGGATGAGAAGAATCCATTTGTTGTGCCATTAACCAAGACCGAGAATTTTAGAGTTGAGATGCAGTTGCTGAACCAATTAATCCAGTTTGTGCCAAAACCAAATTTTCCTAATACTTCCAAAAGGAATCCCCTGTCTACCATATCATATGCTTTGAGAATATCTAACTTTAGAAGCATGCATGCTTCCTTCTTTTTCTTGGCCATGTGGATAGTTTCATGAGCTATGATGATGCCTTCTACTATGGATTGGCTTGGAGCAAAGATGCTTTTTTCCTCAAAGATAACTTCTTGTAGCACCTTTTTAAGTCTGTTAGCAATTATCTTTGTTACCACTTTGTACACTGAGTTGCAAAGGGCAATAGGCCTGAAATCACTCATAGTTTAAGGGGCTTTATTTTTAGGGATTAATTCTAGGAAGGTGTGGTTTATTGCCCCTAACATTGTCATTTTCTTTCAGGATTCTTCTATAGCTGCACCAAGGTCTTCCCCAACTATATCCCAGAAGGTTTGAAAGAAACCAGTAGGAAAGCCATCTGGGCCTAGGGCTTTATCTGGATTCATTTGAAAAATTGCCTCTTTAACTTCTACCAGGGATACTTTTTGATAGAGAAGTTTGTTTTGATCCTCTGTGATAATGGATAGGATTGCACCCAGTAAATAGTCCATGTCACACCTGTTAACGTGGTTTTCCTTATTTAGTAAGGATTCAAAGAAACTAGTAGCCTCTTTGTTGACTTCTTCAATTTATTGAGTTGTATCACCATTTATTTTTTTTATTTCTATGATCCTTTTTCTGTTGTTATTTTCTATTGTTGATCTGTGAAAAAACTTTGTATTTATGTCCCCTTCTTTTAGCCAAACTTCCCTTGATTTTTGGCGCCAGCAGCATTCCTCCCGTTTGAGAACTTCAGCCAGTTCTTCTTTTAGAATTTTTTTTCTCAAATTCTACAACATCCATCCCCCTAGCTATCACATGATCATTTAAAGTGTGGATTTCTTGTTCTATTATATCTTTCTCCTGGAAGATATTCTTGAATTGGCCTTTGTTCCATTCTTTCAGCTTCACTTTTATGTAGCTCAATTTTTTGCTTATTTTGAAAAGTTTTGTTTCTCCGCTGAAGTTCACTTCATTCCACCAGAGTTTAATTAAATCTGGTAACCGATTGTCTCTTAGCCACATATATTCAAATTTAAATAGGTAGCCTTTTAGAGCTTTAGCAGGGCCAAAGGACAATTGGACTGGGAAATGATCAGAACTAGTGAAGGGGAGGATTTGGCCATCATGGGATCCCTCCAATGCTCCCCAATTTCCCCATAAGAGAAATATGTCAAGTCTTTCTGTAATATTAGTGAAGCCCTTCCTCCTATTGGACCAGGTGTATATTCCATTCCTTGTTTGAATAGCCAAGAGGATATTTTTATCCAAAAATTCCTAAAAATATCTTTGAACAACTGAAGTTCTTCCTGACCCCCCTTGTTTTTTTGTGTTCTTTAGAGTGGCGTTGAAGTCCCCTGCTATAATTCCTTTCTCTGCCCTTTTGCTTTCTACTATTCTAGAGATGTTGTCCCATAGTCTCTTTTTTCCTTCTGTGGGAACTGGGCCATAGACATTAATGTAGAAGAAAGAAATATTTTTTCTTATGTCTTTAATCCTGATTGTTTTCCAATTCTCAGATTCAGCCTCCACTTCCCCTATAATTGAGAGAGGGTTCCATATAAAACCCAGACCCCCAGAAGCCCCCCTATGGCTTCCAAGAGATGCCCTTTCCACTGTTTCCATTTTTCCAATTTTCTTCTTCCTTCCTCCTTATTCCACTTTATCTCTTGCAAAAGCACAACATCTACACTTGACTGGTCAATTTGGCACTTGACCATACACCATTTTTCAGGGGTGTTAACACCCCTGACATTCTAGGTTATGAGCCTCATTCTTCCAAGGGAAGGATACTCTCCTTCCCTATTATCAATTTCTTTTTCCCTAAGGAATTACCAACCAGCACTAGTTTGGCCTTATTTGATATTCTTCCCCTGCTTGACTTTTTCTTAATGTTAGGGCCTTTGAGCTTTGATTTTGACTGTTGCAACTGCCTAACTTCCAATAATTCTCCTTCCTCAACAGCCTCCCAAAGCTCACCTTCCCCATCTGAGAATCGCTCACTATCTTCATCATCTAATTGTTGACCTTCTTCTTCCACTTCATTCAGAGGGGCACCAGAATTTGCTAGCAAGCTTTGGGCAATCATTTATGGTGGAGGGACAGGAGGGTGAAGGGGCTGATCTCTACTAGCACCACCAGCAGATAATTCTTTTAGTTTGTTTTGAATATCTTTCTAGAGGATTTTAGTGTCATCCATGAGGGAAATGAGGGCTTCCTCAGCTTGGTTTTTCTCTTTAGAGGGAATTCTAACTTCCTTGTATAAGGAAGATGAGTGCTCCTCTAGATGAGTATCAATTTCTTCTCTAGCTAACCCGATTATCCCCATATTTGTCCTGCCATCATAGCTAGTGTTCAATGAGGGTGCATCCACTGGGTCATCTTAAATGTTATTGATTGTATTATCTGTTGGTGGCTCTTTTGAGGTGCTCTCCTGGAGTGATTTCCTAAAGAGGTATTTTTTTGTTCCTGAAGCCTCCCAAATTTTGATTTCTTGCTGCCAGCTTCCAAATTTTGTTAGTATCTCAATTTTTTTATATATTCCAATCCCTACATCTATTTCAACCAACACACAGGGTTTCGATCCACCTATTCCATTGATGAAGTCTTCATCCACTCCAATTAATACTCCTAGGGCATCACCCAATCTTGTCATGGAATTGATATTCCAAAATTCTGATGGTAAGTCTACTAGTTTAATCCAGGTCAAAATTTGGGTCAATCAATAATTCCATGGGTCAAAACTAGCTTGCCAGTTTGTGCAGTGAAACTAGTGCCCATTCATAAACAAAGGGTCTCCTTATAAGATTTCCAATTTCAAATTTAAATCTATACATTCTATCAAAAAGAATGCATTCGAAAGAGGGGTCACACTTACTCAATCTAGATATTTATTAACCCACCAAGCTTTGATCTCCTCATTCGAGTTGGTTGGGCCAGTCCACTTCGCAAAAAGGGTATGTTCCAATAGCCTCGCCACTCTTTTTCCTATCAATTTTGCTAGCATTTGAAATAATTTATGACCTCTAGGCTGCATCTTCGTGCACTCATATGTTCGGGATTGGGAGTTTTTGCAATTTAACTTCCTTCAGAGTAGGTCTCGATCTCTCTTATTCATTCTTATGCCAAATTCGAACTCCTCTCCCATGGATTGAGTTATCTTCACAAAAATGTTTTGTCCAGGATTGGGCAGGCCTTTCTTCTGCCATATTTTGTTGGTTCAGTTCTGAAGGTTTCCTCCTTTGGATTTCCAATTGGTGGCTAGTTGATTACCTTTTGGGTCCCATTCCCGAATCCACCCACGCCTACTCCTATGTGTTGATCTTTTGGATGAGTTCCAATTCTCACCCGGAGGATTTTTCATTTGCTCTGAAGGTCTGTCATGTCCACTCTTTGGCTGCAGGGATCCATAAGGATCCATACAGGCTTGGTTCTTCCTGTAATGTGGATGACATTTGTCCACCCAACCTCCATTTTTGAAAACCCACTGAGGGGTGTGACTTGGATTCAGTTGGTTCGCTGCGACACCATCCTTCCTGAAAGGCTCAGCTCCTTCCACTGGTTTAGAATCACCCCATCAGATACGCGGCCCATCTGAAGATTTTCACTCATCCTCGCTCACTCGCGCCATTATAACAAGCATGCCATTTTTACTATAAAAGGTTGAGGAATTTTTATTTATTTAATTATTTTGTCTATATTGGATATTGGGAAATATTTATGTATACAAATAATTTTTTCAAAATTTAATGTTCTCTAATAAATTTATACATTTTATCGAGCATTGTTAGTTGGATATTTTAAATAATATCAATAAATTTGTATCTATATTTGATGTTAGCAGTTGTACAAAATGAGTTAAACTCTTGTTGATTTATTGAATTTGAGTTGTGTTGTTTCATGATGAGAAATCTTCAAAATCTTCAATAACACAAAACATTTGCATATAAGGTATCCTCATATGATTGCTTGAAAAAGATGTCTCAACCTTGTATTTCCAATTTTTATATTTTATTATTTTATTATATTTGTTTATTGTAAACCCACATAGTTGGGTGATCCCACTTGGAGTGTCACTATTTGTCACTTGTAGATTGTAACTTGGCATGTTGTATTCATCACTTACTTGTCATGAGAATCGCTAAATGCAACTATGACAACTTGTAAGGTATGTAAGAGTTGCTAAATTAGAAAAACCATGAAAAGGAGAAGTGTGGACTTGGAGGCTGAAGCATATATCAAAGAAGATAATAAGCTCACATGTGTATGTTACATAAAAGGCGTATAAGGGAAGAGTGATTTGGTTGTAAGAGGAAGTTTCTAACTTACATTTTAGTTAACTCGGGCATTGATATTTGTATGGAGATTTGGGCACCACTTTCAACTTATATTTTTCACATGGTTTTCAAAACCATTGGTGATTTTTTGGTTTGGGTATTACCTATATATATTGGTGCATGGTTTAGAGATTATGAGATTTTGTAATAAGAAATTATGTTATCATTTTTTTTCTAAAGGAGTAGGGTGTTGATCTTTCATATTAAGGATCTAAGTCTAATATTGTATTGTGACTTTTATTGCTAAAAATATATTGATTTGGTGTTTTGGAGTTTTTTTCTTTTAAGATTTTTCTCAAGGTATATCTATGTCATTGTTTTTTTGTATTTTTCTTTCATTATTGTTTCTAATTTCTTATGTATATGTTACTAAAAATAGATATCTACAAGTATTTCTTCATAAGGTTAATGTTTGTTTTTTTTCTTTAAGAACATGGTTTCATGTGTACTTGTATCAAGCTTATTTTAGGTTGTAAATATTTAGTTACACACAATACATGTGTCTATTTTTTTTCATTGGCGACAAGTCATGCTTAGTATTCTTGCAAGTGTTATTTTATTGGAAAAGAATTTTGAAAATAAAGCATTATCGGAAATGTTAAAAAATAATTCAAGTTTAGATGCATCAATGATGGTATCTTAAAGTGATACCTAAATTAAATTATATAAATTGAAATAAAATATATGGAAAGATACAAACTCAAGAATAATTATTGATGTTTTTTGTTCTATATTTAATACATAATTTTTTGTGTATTTCAATTCAAAGAGAAAATACTTACATTCTTTTGAAAATTTAATTTTAAATTTAAATATAATCTTGAAGGTTTATATAAGATTATATTAGAATAGTATTTTTTAATACTTATTTATATTTTTAAGAATTTGCGATTTTTATTAAAAAATAATTATATTTTGGGGTGGTGGGCCTAGCTCGATTGGCTAAGGCATCTTGTTGTAGGCAAGAGGTCACAAGGTATAGTCTCCCCACCATCCCCATGGTACCGGAGGTCGTGTCATGTCAGCGCCACCGATCACGTGAAATTTTTTACTAGGCGCACTGTAATTTATAGGGGGATGGATACCCGACCGATTCCTGCAGTCTAAAAAAATATGTTTTTTAATAATAAGTAAATTATTTATAATATATGATTAATAAAAATTAATAAAAATATTTCATTTAAAATTATTCAAATTTTGATCAAGTAAATAATTCTTTTAATAATTTAATAATTTATATTTCTTTAAACTTTAATTAAAAAGTAGTTAAATAACCAAACCCACCTAAAATTTTCATGGAAAACATGAATGACCATCAAATTCTAGGCCTGATATAAAGGTGAGCTTTGATAAGATGATTCATGGTTTAGTAGCATTTTTTTTTTGGAAGGATAGGTTTCTATTAATCAAAATAGACATGGATCCTCTTATAATCAACATATATGCACCATATTCTTTCCCCCTCTAACCAAGTGACCAAGAACAAGCCACACAAGGAATTCCCAAAGTCAGTTACTTCACCCCCAATACAAAAAATTTCTTATACACAGAGTTCATCACAACACCAAAACTACCTACACCCCATCACCAAACAAAAAAAACCCGACATAGAAAAAAATTGCCATCTAGGGCATCGCTATTTGAAAAGTAGAGATACCTACAAAAAAACAAAGGAGTTTGTTAGCATACTTATAACTTAATGCCTTTGTTCTTAATATACAAAAATTGAGAAAATGGGCAAATGAGAAAATTTAGGGATACACCAATCAATTTTTTCAAATTATTAGTTCTTGTCGGGAACTATAGTGGAGGCTAGAAACTTTAAACAGTGATTAATGTTTTCTCAAACAACCAATTAACATTCAAATTTTTCCAAGATTTGATCCTAATGTTTGCTCGAACAACCAATTAACATTCAAATTTTTCTGAGAATTGTTTTATATTCCTTATTTGCATGAGTGAAGTTGCACACTTTGGAAAATATTGGTTGAAATCATTTTGGCGCTCACAGATCGGAGGTGGAAATGGGTCTACAAATTGTCAAAGGCTCTACAAATATTATGAGGCAAGAGAGCGCATAAATTTCAAGACCATTGCAGATTTGAAGAGGCTCTTCTAAATGTTACAAGGCAGAGGAAGGACCTTACACATGTTCAATAGTTGTCACCTAGCTTGCAAAGCCATGTCCCAATTTCAAGGCTTTACCACATTGCATTCATTTGGTTCACCATCTCTAGCATCTTCATTTGGTCCTAGTTTTTCAAGCTTTTGTGATGACATAGCTAATGGAGAAAGATGCCCTTAGAATTGCCAAAGTGGTGCAGTCTCAACAGTTTGATGGCTACATGCCTGTAATTTCTCCTTACTTTTCTTTGCTATTACAACATTTCTAACTTGCTTCCTAAAAAATTGCAATGAAAAACAAGAGAGAATAGATCCATAGATCGGTAGAAACTAGGGCCAATTTTAGTAGAGAAATTGCTTGGAGGGCGCAGTTGCCTCAAAATCTGAAAGAGATTCACATTCATCTCTGTCAAACCTCACCATCAAGAAATGCGACCAAATTTTTGTACTATTTCTTTAAACCCTAATCTAGAATTGAGTCTCTAAATTGTTTGCTATAAGCATGTGCCCCTTGTTTTATTCTAGTCATAGTCACACACATTATTTTGGAAGAGACAAGCGAACCCAAAATCCCATGCACATAACCTAGAATTTCATGATAGTTTTCTATTTCTAGGTAAATTATGATAATGGAGCCTTTATGCACTAAGGTATGGACTCTGCAAAATCAACATTAAGTAGGGAAAGGGTAGACGACTCTGTTAGTGTACACTTAATAAGCTGTGTGGTTTGAGATGTTTACAAGTGGTTTAAAATCTCTATAAATTATAACTAAGAAGATGTTTCCAGGCAAACCCCTATAGATTAAGACTTGTTGAAGTTATAGGGTTTTGGTATTTCAAGATTTCAAGGTGCCCTGCACAAAGGGGTGATTAGTGATGGAAAAGTGTAGTACCAATTTTAGACACTTTAAAAATTCCTAATTGATACTATGCATCTGATTCTGATTAACTAACACCATTTCTTTCTAAATCACCTCGAACTAACCAATTAATTAAATAATCAACATTATTTAGTTAAAATTAACAAATTCAACTATTAATCAAATAATTAATTTTATTAGATTAATTCACCCTTCTTCTAACTAATTTTCATCATATTTAATTAAATCAAGTCATTTAGTTAAATCCCCCTAAGTCCTCTCATTTGATTAAATAAATCAAATCAAATGTCATAATCCCCTAACTCATTCAAATTAATTAATCCCAAATCACTTTCTAATCATGATTAATAAATCCTCTAGCTTTTAACTCCTCAAGAGTTAAATCAACCTATGGTCAACTAACCAGGTTGCACATGATTTTTTTTTAATTATCTAATTCCTCTATTTATCCTCACAAAGGCATATTCCAAGGAATATTCCTCCCAACCACCTCCTCATTCAATTTCCCTCCAAAAGTTTCAAAATCCTATCACATCTTCAATAACTTCTCTTACATTTTCAATAACTCCTCTTACATCCTCTCACATCTCCAACCACATTCAATAAATTCTTCTTACAACCTTACAAATCCTCAACCATTCTCATTTATTCCTCTTACATCCCCTCTCTTCAACACATTTCCCAAAATGTGCTCCACTCATACCCAATAGAATTGTGACAAGTGTCACATTCTCTTTGGCTCCCACTTTATCGCACATTCACTAATTTCTCTTTTTTCTCAACCCTTGAGTTCTATAAATAGAAGCATTCTCTTCACAATAGCGATCCACAACTTGAAGCAATGTTACTATAGCCATTTTCACTATTAGCAATCACTATTTTCCTCACTTAGCATCAATTTCATACTTAGAATCATCTACAACATTGGAGCTTATCATTGGGATTGAGAAAGGGCTTCTTTCTACATCAAAGGAGCACCAATCCCCCTATGGGATGAAGGTTTGATTGATTTAGATGAGTTTGCATGCTTTTGTGTTGTTTATTTCATGTTTTCTTGTCTTTCTTGATTGAGAATATCATAGGGAGTGTTTTGTTTGGTTTTCTAACATGATTAACACTTGTTTATTGTCTCTTTTTAGTTAATTGCATATTAGACTCACATTTTGGTGTTAGAGGGAGGGTGAACTATTTTATTTTGACCAATTTTGCTTGAGAATTCTATTTTTTGCAGATATAGGGAGCAATGCCACTTTTGACAAATACAATGTCACCATTGCATAAAGTGTTGCATTCACTTGCTTGCAGAGCATCACCTTTGCATACAACACCATATTCACCACGTCGCACCACCTTTTCTTGATGTTATCCAACCCATTTGCCATAGCTCCATCTCTATCTATTATGTCTTTTGTCTAAATTCTACTTCTAATAGAGTGTCGCCTTTGAGTTTGTGTCGCATATGTGCTCTTTGTCCTCTACAGAGTGTCACCTTTACTTTTCAATAGAGTGTTGCCTTTGTTTTCAGCATTTCATTTTCCAGTTGCAAAGCGTTGCATTCGTTATCTAGTGTCACCTTTGCAGGAAAGGAAGAAAATTTGATTTAAAGACCTAAAAGCATTTTTTAATGCTCTTTGTAATAGCTTAGGCTTTCCAATTATACATTTCATTTTATGTTTTAGGACCAACTAGAGTTATTTTTGAGCTTAAAATTAACAAACAGCTCAAGCTTTGTCAAAGTTGGATTAAAATTGAACATTAGGAACTTACTAGACTTTGATTTTGGGAAAAATTGAATAAGACAAACTCACATTTAGCTTGGTGCTTTAAAAAGAATTCATCTTTACTTTAGATTTAAAAAGAATTTGTGCTTTCATTGTTTTGTGTTTTTTTTCAATTTATGTCATTTGAAAGTGTATTCACTTCTCTCATGCCTCCCAGTGATCTTGAGAATCAAAAGAATTCTAGTGACATTGTTTGTCTAAAATTACCCACACTTTTCAAATTTGGATCTAAAATTATATAATCATGCAAGTGTGAAGGAAAGGCATTGTGTGTGTAAAAATTATTGCATCATCAGTTGATAAACATATTTATTCTTGGCCGAATGTATGCAAAGAAAAAAAAAATCAACATATATATACATCAATATAATTGAACATAATTAAATAATATGGGTGATTAATATATTTATACGTACCTTTTTATCTCTTAAACCATATGCTAAATCAATTTCCCTTCGTGTAATATTGGAATCTCCATTACGATGAGCTTCTTTAACCAATGAAGCCACACCTTCCCATGTTAATGCACGACTGGATTTTTGACATCGTTCAATCCATACCGTCATCCAATCAAGATTGTTTGCGACGTACAAATGTAGTTCATCCCACTCTCGACCAACTATATAAAAAAAATTGAAATTTAAAAATGACATATAATTGGTTAATTACCACGGTATACGACTTATTTTCTGGAGTAATACAATACCAGTACTTTTCTATTAGTGTGTGGAATATTCTTTCATTTGGAATAGTTCTTTGTTGTTTCTTTTCAAGAAATTGAAGGAAATGTAAAATGTATTATAATTAATCTCCATGACCATCTTATAATTACCTCTCACTTTCCTCAATCTACCTTTCCCCATAAGGTACTCCCCTTCGAATTTGTTAATGGATTTGAGATCCCAAATGCAATCTACATGGATCTTTGTTTCAAACTTAGGAAGATATTTAGTAATGTACACCATGGTCTAGTATGCCATAGAACCCTCAAGATGTGCTCTTTTTCTAACCAAAGCCTTCAAAAATTTCAAGTGTCTCTCAACCATTCACATTGACCTTGTGTGTACAGGTCCACACAATTCAATCTCCTCAACTTGGTGTATGAGGTAGTGTTCTTGTGCATTGAAAAATGTCGAAGGTGACACTTTTTCATTTCACACATTAGATGAGAAATTTTTCTCCTCCAATAATTTATATCTTCTTTATGAATTTCTTTAGATGACAACCATCTACAAGTGATTCAAGGCGCAAATATATTAACGAGATTTAACAAAAATATACAATATATTACATAACAAGTAGAACAAATGGAAAATATAATATCTATACAACGAATTGAACAAATATCGCTACTTACCTCATGTATTTTCCAAGATCATATATAACTTGCTTGACATTGTTGTCGAAGTTGTTTGGGAGAGATAGAGGTAGAACGTTCTACAACAATTATAAAATGATATTTTCATTATTTTTCCAAAACTAGTAAACATAATACATTGAAAAGTACATGCAGTATACAAATATATATAAAATATACCGAATAATTACCTTAATGAAGGTATGCCAATCATGCGTTTCATCCCGACCCAAATTCACCTTTCTTTGTTATGATATTGTTTATGTCTGAGCAAATCCTATGGGAAATTGAATTTTTCGTATGACTTTTTTATAGCATTGCTTTGTTGCTCCGTTAATAACCAAGGAAGGACGCTCACATTAATTTGGTCTCCATCACTATTTAATTGAATGACATTTTTCATTGCATGATTTGCTTCCTAAATGTCACTACAAATTTTGACAATTTTTCTTTGTCATTCCTCCATCCAATATTTTCCATAACGTTTCTGTTATATTCTTTCTAATATGCATTGTATCAAACAAATGCACAATTTGTAGCTGCTCATAGTAGGGAAACCTACTAAATTATCTGGGATAACTTTTCAGTCCCTGTGGAAGTCGTGGGCCATTAATTCCTTGATGACCTTCATGAAGCATATAAGTTAAACAAATTAACAATGACAATCATTGTCAATTATAGCATGAGTAAACAAAACACAATATAAAAATATAAATTCCAAACATATCATATATGATAGATAAACAATTTGATCCATGTATAACCTTGACAATTAATTATATTATATTCCAACTTCCATAGGCGAGGTGTCATTCTTCATGGTTTTGATGTAGTCTCTTATTTCCCATTGAAAAGATGTTTTTCAGTAGTTCGATACTTATGATTTTTGTGGAGGAATTGTCTATACTCATCAAACACTTGCTTTCCTAAACTTGTTGAACGACGATATTTCATCTTTGGACCACAAACTAGACATGCAAATTTTCCCTTTGTTTGAAGACTTGCAAGATCATATATAATTGGATTAAATATGTCAATTTTTATAATTATATATAATGAATAGATTATTTAAAAAACATGCATGATATATACTTCATAAAATTAAATATCGTTAAAGTGTAGTCAAACGTTATAACATAAGACAAAAATGTGTTAGCCCTGGGGCATCATGAATTGTCCATACAAGCATTGCATGGAATTGAAATTGTATTTGTCCTATTGGTCTAGAGATGGCATACATAGTGATGCCATTCCATAACTTGTCGATAAGAGGCTCAATATATACATTCATATCTTTAACTTGGTACTTACCTAGTTGAATGAACATAAACATTACATAATTATTATAACCATTTTACTGCAATATATATAAATTATTGTACATGACTATTAAATGAAAAAAAAATAAGTCATTATGCAACAAATAAGACAAATGAGATGCTACTACGTTAAAAAAAATTGATGTAAACAAATAACTAGAACAATCATTGCCAACATTATGTGCTCCCTCTTTATTGACATCCATGGAAGAATGTTATTGTTCATAACAAAAATAGGCCAGACCGAGTAAATAGATCTCAACTCTCCAAATGGATTGACACCGTCCGCTGCCAATGAAAGCCTGAGATTACGAGGTTCTTCTTTAAAGTGTGGTCATTTTTCCTCCATGTCCCTAAATGTAGAACCATCTGCAGGAATTCAAAGAATGTCATCTCCACTTCTATTCTGTGCATGGTAATCCATAAATTGTGCTAAGCTTTCACACCTAAATAATCGTTGCATACATGGAATAATGGGAATATAACGAAGAACCTTGCTAGGCACCTTTTTTGTTAGTTGATATGTTTGATTTCTACTGATATGACATTTTGGGCATTCTATTGCAAATTCATGTTGTTTATGATATATAATATGATCATTGGGACATGCATCTATTGCTTGATAATCCATTCCAATATCTTTCATAATGGTAGATAAATCTCGGTATGAGCGAGGTAAAATATTTGATGGTGGTAATAAAAATTCACCTAACAATCTACAACAAAAAAATAATTTGTTAATATAAAGAATATTAATGGTACATATTTCATCATTTATTTACTAGTGATGAACTAACAACAAAAATAGATGAAAAAAGATGATATATATGATATACCTTAACATCCGTGAGATTGCTATGTTGTATAAACCATTCATAACCTTCAAGTTCACCAACAACAATACAGTAGAGAGAAGAGTTGTTTAGGAGCCTTCATAAAGGGGCTCGTATGCCTTCTCAAGTATAGGTAAATCACGAACATCATCAAAGTCATCTCGATCATCATGATCAGCTGCACCACTAAATGTGTCATGGATCAATGTATTTGTACCATCATCTTCAATTGTGTTTTCTAGCGCATGATCATCTTCTTTCATAGGATCATTAACTTCATCTTTGATATTCACAACTTCATGTTCTTCCGCTTACAAAACCACATTCTTCGGGCCATGATAATCCATATCTATGCCATAGGGCACCCCACCTTTATAATAATGATCGACACAAATAAACCATGATCATGATCAAGTGATTTTTTTTATATATAAAAAATGTTAAAACAATATAAACATTTACAAATTCAATCAATATAAAGACATATAATGAACAACTTACCAATGGACAATAATCATGCCCCCCTTCAATGTGACCATGCTGCCTACAATGTTTCTCAGTTGTTGTGATTAAAATTATTCTCATCTTTAAGCCCTTCAATTATTGCAAGGACTAGCATTTCCCATCACCCTTTTTTTTCAATCTAGCCCACAATCTACCAAGTGTCTCTTCATTCTGTTGTGCACTAATAATATCTAACATGATTTTTCTTTACCAAGCTTGAATATTTAGATCTTAAAAAAATATCAAACTCACACTCCAATAATTTTTAATCATAGGCAAGTAACAAAATCTAATAATTCTAATATTTTGCACCAAAAAAATTTGGCCTATAACCTCCACAAACTGTCACAAGTATAGAAAATTCATAAGCAGGGAAAATTCACAAGTATAGCATGAAAACATTGTTGCAAGTATAGATAAATTGTCGAACTCACTTTTATTTATTAATATTTATGCCTAACGTTCATCGAAAAAGGGACAAAAATCCAGATTGTCAAAATTTTGATGAACATTGGGCACAAATTTTTAAAAAAATTGAAAATTTCACATTAAGTACACATGTACCCAACGATTCATCTAATTGTACATCATTCATCAGAAATTTTCATCGCATTTTGCAGTTGTTACCAATTTTTCGCCTCAGCTCAATTGGTGGAGCTGGCTGAATGTTATTATATCATGAGGTGGAATTGTTGTTTAAGTTCAAATGTTGTTTCGCATTGTTATCATTATTTATCAAATGATTGTTATGCATTTTAAAAAAGAGATGGAGTTTCAGAGTGCTATTCAAATATTCCAGAAATGACTGAAGTACAGAATTTAGCATATAAACAACAGAGCATTTTAAATGCTTTCATTTATTTCATGAAAAGACTCATATTTTACGAGGCTTCATTTGATTTCAAGAATCAGAATGATATTACAACATTTGCATTTAAATGCATTTTCTTTTCAAATGAAAAGCATAAAAGATGAAATCAAATATCCACACAAGTCGTGGATGTGATTGTCGCAATGTACCACTAATAGCACACTATACTATTGAATATGCGGAAAATAAATCACATAAGAAAGCAACATAATCATCATTGCCTGATTATCGACGGTTAACGTTGAATGGTGCACCTTTGTCTTCTCGAGCTCCGTCGACCTGTAAGAGAAAAGAGGGGGTTTTAGTGGCTCTGATTATGAAGTAACCTATATGAGGCACCCACGATAGTACAACCTACTATTAATCATGCATTGAAACAATCAATCAAATGCATTATGGAAGAAATGAGCTGAAGGAGAAATAACAATATCATGATCATCATGTTCTATTTTTTATGCTAACATTGTTTGTTTCCTCGTGCAGGTATAGGTAAAGTCATGAAGCTGAACATTATTTGAAGACCAAGCATGTGGAAAAAAAGGGGCTCCCACAAGGGTAGAGCTCGGCATGCTTCCCTATTCATTAAATGGGCTGATTTAAAGAATACACCATCATATTTGTCAAGTAAAATGAAATACAACTGAAAGAGTAAACAGAGTTATCTATCGAGCTACTAAACCAACTGTGCATTCATAACGATTAGGTTTATTTTTCTGAAGGCTACAGGTGAACAATGAGTTTAGTTCACTCAATTAATTCAGCTGAGTACATTTATATCAAACATTGTTGTTTAGTTTTGTGTTATTTTTCCATCATAATCATATATGTCATGCAAGCTATAGTTATCAGTGTTCTTTTCACAGTCAAGGAGAGTGAACAGGCATACATTATGCCTTATTAAATAGTTTTGTTTCAATTTTCATCATGAAAGAGAGAAAAGTTAAAGAAAAGTTTGTTAAGTGAAACTTAAAAATACATGAAGAGTGCCAAGTTGAAGCTCAAAGAGTACAAAAGACAGACAATGCATTCAAGTGTCAAATGAATCACCAGTTCCAGTTGACTGATAAGTGAATATAGAATTAAGAATCACAGGATAAAATGATAACAGTTTCGTTCCAGAAGGTGTTTCTGAGGTATTATTTTTGTAAGGAAACATGTGAGCTTTCATTGAATGTAGTGTGCAGGGACAAACAACTCATTCCAGGCTGGGAGGATGTTTCAAATAGAACCATGTGAATCAGATTTTCACCATTTCCAATTTACTCATATGGATGTGGTTTTTTTTTAGAACAGCAGGTTAAGTGTTTTGTCATACGAGAGTTTTCAAACAATGCTTAGTTCCCTTCTCACTGTCAAGCACTTGTATGGAGGAAATTAACAGGCACAGAAATACCAACAAAAAGCAGAAGCCACTAGTCATATGGGTCGAGCCATACACTAAATATAGTAAACATACAGATTGTTCACCATTTCTAATAATCCATGTGGGTATTCTTATCTCAACAACAACCTACTGAAACAGTTGATAATTTTATGTGAGATAAAAGGTACACTGGTGGGATTCTATTCTTGCGTCAAGATACAGAATACATAAAATCACAAAGTTTTACATTTCCAGTGATACCCATGGAGGGTTTGTTAATTAAATGATAGGAATAAATGCAAAGAACTGGTGGTCAAGCTTTGAAGAGAAATCAGAATAAATACATTTTCTGCAAAATATACAAATACCCATGTCATTCTTTTGTTTCAGGAGTCTGAAATAAACCACTGGTTGTTTTGGGTCGAGCCCATATCAATAGAATCATACAAATAAATTTGCAGTTTTGAATCTCAAGTACCCATTTTCAAGGTTACATTTAAAGTACAGAAAATGCAATAATCATGATAACCCATGTGAAGATTTTGCATGAGACAGCAGTAGAGTACAAAAATGAGAACTTCCTGTGTTGAGCAAGGTTTCAGAATGGTGAAAATACATTTTTATTCAGAAATTTCAAATACCCATATGCAGATTTGTCTTATAATACACAAGACGGTGGATTTCCTATCTTGGGTCAAGCACAAAACCTCTAAACATGCTCTCTATAATACATATATGGCGGCCTGTACATGGCCATTGAGTCTTAAGTAAAGGATCGAGCTTTTGAGGAGGACAGTGTGTATTTTAAATGAAGCTTACCAATACATGTCCATGGGAGAGTGCTCAAGTTGTGGCCAAGACCTCCGCAATGCTTTCAAGAAACCAAGAGTTCGAGCTTTTGAATGATAACCGAGCTCTCATAGTGGGAATGGAGCACAGAAATAATAGATGTAAGCACATGAAATACAAAGTAAATTCATTAGAGGCTATGAACAAGCCGTGGCCATAAGGCCATAATGAACAAGAATGAGAAGCCATGAAACTATGACAAGGAGTTTACCTTGTGAATAGGAAGCAAAAGAATAACCCGTGAGCTCTCTCATAGAGCTTTCAAATGGAACTCGAGCTCATAGGAAGAAGACCAAGCAAGGAGAAGTCAAGAATAAGTATGAAAGTCCACAGCCTTAATGGCCTTTCTTATTTCTTGAATGGAATAAGGAACCTCAATACTCTAAAAGAAAGCTTACCCAGATGAAATTTCAACTGTCAGAAGGCAAAACCGAAGTCTCAAAGCACACGAAGTACAGATTCAAGGTCAGTCATGGCGGCATGTTCACTGGCAGAGCTTTTTTCCTTCAAAGTGGAGAGTGTGAAATGAAGTGATGATTAGGGTTTGACCTTCTTTTCTCATGCCCTAATTCGAGCTACATCATTTGGAATATTCGGTCAAGCACATGGAGAAATTTGAATGAGTGGTTTGTTACATCATATTTTAATCCAAGTCTGAATGTTGATATTTGAGGGGGACCTAAATTCCTATGTTAGGTCGATATGTTAAGCCTTTTAAGACTTATTTTATGTGCCTAGGTCAATCGTTAAGTCTTAGGACTTATTCTTTGCCTTAGTGAAATATGAAGGCTTGAATATGGATTATCAATGTAAATGTAATAGTGAATACCTTATGATTTAGGGTTAGGTTTTGATGATTATCCACTTAGGGTTCTTTGTGTTTTAATTGATTTTAGAGAAATCAATTGAAGTCTTGATGTGAGGATGATATGCATTAATATTTTTATGATTTTTTGAGAAAATCAAAGCATTGTAACAAGGTGATAGAGATGTTTTCTTTTGCAAAAGATTTTTAATCTTTAATTGCAAAAAATAGACAAATTGTGAAAATCTGCAGTCCTGTAAAGCAGAATCGTAAAGCAATATCCTATAAAATGTTTTATGATTTCTTGCTATTTTTAGCAGATTTTTGTTGACTTTTCCTCTTGGTCGGATTTGTAACTTATCTTGGAGAGATAAGGTGTTTTTCTAGCTTTTAAAAGCATATTCAACCTATTTTTAGAGGCTTGATAGGTTCATGATAAAAGCAATATGCTTTTTTTTGCTTTTATATAGTTTTTGAGAGAGTTTGAAGCCTTTTTCTTGGAGCATTTTTCTGAGCTCATATTAGGGTTTCTAGAGAGTGATGCCTTTCAAAAGACTTAGTCTTTTTTTCACTCCTTCGGAGTAAAAGATTTTGGTTCCTGCTCTTATGCATTTTTGAGCTTGTGAACCCTTTGTACTCAATTTTGGTAGATTGACACTCTCTCAGTTTCAATAATACAGCAGAGTTCTTCTTTCCATTTTCTTGTCTCAAGACTGGTAATAGCAGTTTGATGCTTTGTGTTTTCAGATTTGAAGCCTTAATGTCCTGCTTTTATGAGTTTTTGCACAGGGTTTCATGTTTTCAGGTTATATGTTGTATTCGATGCCTCTGAATCTTCATATGAATTATTGATGGAATCATGTATTGGTGAGATTGTAGGAACTATTGTAGTAAAGGAATTGATGTGAGTGGCAAGATCTATTTTCTGCTAGAAGTTTTAAGTTAATCATCAGTTAGGTTCAGATTTGTTTTCTAGTTCATCTTTTTATCCCTTTCCTCAGAAGTAATTAGAATAATATTCATCATTTGGAGAACCGACTCACTCTGAAGATTCCTTCTTCGTTCAGATCACCCACATCTGAAGAAGGTTTCCATGTTTCAGTAGGTTGCTGAATATTGCATTCAACAGGGTGCAAAACTATTGAAAATAGTTTTTGGCACGCCTGGTGGGACTCTGAAAAGTCAATTTTAGAGAAGTTTTAACATTTTAAATTTGTTGTTTGGTGTATGCAGCAAGTTATTCAGCCTTTTGGACGCTCGTTTCAATATACCTTGCGACTTCGTTCTCGGTTTTTGTATGCGGATCAAGTGTTGGTGTTTTTAAAAGCCTAGCTTTTTGTTGTTTTCCAACTTATGAATGAATAAATATGTCAATATTTCATTGCCATGCATCATATCATCTGCCATATCATGAGAGCCCTGCTTGTCCATCTCCATATCAACCATATTCGCATAATCATGTTGTTGGTTTCAGTTCCATGGCTTTTCAAAACCAGCATACCCAGTATAGTTACCACCTACCCACCCCTACCCATTATTCATCTCAGCCCTCATATGTTCAAATCAGTCCCAAGAGATTGAATACTTGAGCTTCAAAGATATATTGTGAACTATGAAAGGAAAATGAATGAAATAGATCAGTAGGATGGGATTGCAAGTATAAAGAGCACACTGCTTGATTACATGAGTCAGCTGGAGGAGATCAAGAAGCATCATGAATATAATCAGCACCAGGAGGAGCTGGCTTATTAGGCCTATCTTCATGAGCAAGAGTTAGAGGCCCAAGGAACACAGTTTGAGGAGGATTTGGAGAGGGAGGCAGCTACACAACCGAAGCTTTTGCTTTCTTAGTATCAAATGCATGAAGCCCAAACAACTCCTGCCATCTCAGAACATCCTATTCAAGAAGAGGTTCTTGAGTTTAAATTCCCAAGTTTTATGAAAACTAAGCCTCCTAACCCTACTAAAATCAAAATTCCTAGCTTTAGAATTTTTTTACCTTTGCAAGAACCTAGGTTAGAACATTCTGAACCTATGAGCATTCAAGACCATTCCATTAAAGAGCAGCCTCTTTTCCTCTAGGAGACTCCAAAGATTCACCAAGTTTCCCAACCAGATAAGTCTAATGGTCCTGCCACTACTTGCCTTTATGAGAGTAGATCTATTGTCTTGGAAAATGACTCATCTTTCACCATGGAAGAAGCTAGAAGAGTAGATTTATTGCATATAGCTATGGACGAATATCGTTTGCAGCAACAAAAGATTGAACGAGAAGAGCCTTGTTTTGTGGAGGACAATGGAAAGTTTTCAGAGGAACAATTGCTACAACATACAGAGCAAGCGGTTGCTACTGATTGCACTCCTTTCTCAGAAGAGTGTTGCATGTGCAAAGAAATTTGATTCCTTGGAACAGCAGAGTATCGATGATTATTTTGAAGTATCTAGTTGGTACAGCGATAAAGAGGACCCAAAATGTCAGGAGCAATTGATGCAGGAGATAGAGGAGGTTGTGTTTGAGGAACCACAAATTCAAGATCAAGAAATGGCCGATAGCTTTCAAGTTCGGTCTGATTTGTTCAATGAGTTACCATTTTTTGTGGATAATGAGGAAATCTCATCTCAGATTACGCCCATACCCACTCAGGAACAACAGGAAGAGGTTCAAAATTCTAATGTTTTGATACCTCAGAGGAGCTATAGCAAAGTAACTAATAATCTTCCTCCACAAGAAACTGAAGGTGAGAGGGAAGACGAGATGTTTTGGGATGATCTTGAGGCTTTTGTTTCAAATTTAGATGCCAAACACTCATCTTTTGAAGGAGAAGGTGTGGAGCAGCAGCTTGAGGAGACAACAGGGGGTGTCCAAACTCGAGGTGGGGAGAGCATGGCTATCGAATGTCAAAATCCCGATAAGCATGATACAATAGTTCAAATAGAACGAGATCAAGCTGTGCATAAGCATGACACTGTTGTACAAGGTAATGGCCTTGATATCTTTACAAGTTTTCAAGAAAGTAGTCAGGAGGACACCTCAAAGCCTATTATGCATACAAAAGATAATGATGAGACTCACGAGAACTTGTACGCTAATATAATTGATGAGTTTTGCGCAAGGTTGGGTGATATTTTTTCAAATGATCCTTATCAGAAAGATGAGATTGAAGTAGTAGGTAACCAGCAAAGAACTAGAGGTGCAAGTTTTGGTTTCACCCTTTCGAGAGGCTGCCCCATCAGACATCTAGCCAAGGATGTTGGCAAGATCCAAAGGATTTCCAGTGCACCTAAGCATGAGGTGGCAGTCGAGGGGCAGCAAATCCCACTTATTCATTCTAGGAAAACTAGAGGTATGTTGGCTTAGATTCACATGATCTGTGCCTTTGATTGTTATTTACAAGTTGTAGTGCACCAACGGGTGAGAAGTATCCTCATTTTTCATATTTTAGTGCAAATTTGTGAGCATGCAAAGTATCCTCGGTTGACTAGGAGAGGTAGTTATTTTTCAAATCCTGTAAATGGTTTTGTTTGAGTACCTATTTACTGGTCAATGTAGTTAGGTAGAATATTATCATCAATAAGTGCGTTCCGTACATTTAATTTCAGTAGCTTTTCTTTCCCTAACCTCTCCTACACATTGTTATGTTGGCCATCAAGGCCTGTTAGTTTCCTTTCAGTTCAGTTTTGTTTTCCTTGTTGTTGTTTGGAGTGTTGTTGTTCAAGTTCTGAGTTGTAAAGAAGGGGCAGAATTGATTTCGCGCCCAAAGAATTGTTTAAAGGACACTGATCTATGCTTAGCAGGCAAGCATATAGCAGAAATTGCCAAAATATTACCAATTTTTTGCCTCAGCTCAATTGGTGGAGCTGGGTGAATGTAATTATATCATGAGGTGGAATTGTTGTTTAAGTTCAAATGTTGTTTCGCATTGTTATCATTATTTATCAAGTGACTGTTATGCATTTTAAAAAAGAGATGGAGTTTCAAAGTGCTATTCAAATATTCCAGAAATGACTGAAGTACAGAATTTAGCATATAAACAACAGAGCATTTTAAATGCTTTCATTTATTTCATGAAAAGACTCATATTTTAAAAGGCTTCATTTGATTTCAAGAATCAGAATGATATTACAACATTTGCATTTAAATGCATTTTCTTTTCAAATGAAAAGCATAAAAGATGAAATCAAATATCCACACAAGCTGTGGATGTGATAGTCGCAATGTACCACTAATAGCACACTATACTATTGAAGATGCAGAAAAGAAATCACATAAGAATGCAACATAATCATCATTGCCCGATTATCGACGATTGATGTTGAATGGTGCACCTTTGTCTTCTCGAGCTCCATCGACCTGTAAGAGAAAAGAGGGGGTGTCAGTTGCTTTGATTATGAAGTAACCTATATGAGGCACCCACGATAGTACAACCTACTATTAATCATGCATTGAAACAATCAATCAAGTGCAGTATGGAAGAAATGAGTTGAAGGAGAAATAACAATATCATGATCATCATGTTCTATTTTTTATGCTAACATTGTTTGTTTCCTTGTGCAGGTATAGGTAAAGTCATGAAGCTGAACATTATTTGAAGACCAAGCATGTGGAGAAAAATGGGCTCCCACAAGGGTAGAGCTCGGCATGCTTCCCTATTCATTAAATGGGCTGATTTAAAGAATACACCATCATATTCGTCAAGTAAAATGAAATACAACTGAAAGAGTAAACAGAGTTATCTACTGAGCTACTAAACCAATTGTGCATTCATAATGATCAATTTTATTTTTCTAAAGGCTACAGGTGAACAATGAGTTTAGTTCACTCAATTAATTCAGTTGAGTACATTTATATCAAACATTGATGTTTAGTTTTGTGTTATTTGTCCATCATAATCATATATGTCATGCAAGCTACAGTTATCAATGTTCTTTTCACAGTCAAGGAGAGTGAACAGGCATACATTATGCCTTATTAAACAATTTTGTTTCAATTTTCATCATGAAAGAGAGTAGAGTTAAAGAAAAGTTTGTTAAGTGAAACTTAAAAATGCATGAAGAGTGCCAAGTTGAAGCTCAAAGAGTACAAAATAGAAACAATGCATTCAAGTGTCAAATGAATCACCAGTTCCAGTTGACTGATAAGTGAATACAGAATTAAGAATCACAAGATAAAATGATAACAGTTTCGTTCCAGAAGGTGTTTCTGAGGTATTATTTTTGTAAGGAAACATGTGAGCTTTCATTGAATGTAGTGTGCAGAGACAAACAGCTCATTCCATGCTGGGAGGATGTTTCAAATAGAACCATGTGAATCAGATTTTCACCATTTCCAATTTACTCATATGGATGTGTTGTTTTTTTTTAGAACAGCAGGTTAAGTGTTTTGTCATACGGGAGTTTTCAAACAATGCTTAGTTCCCTTCTCACTGTCAAGCACTTGTATGGAGGAAATTAACAGGCATAGAAATACCAACAAAAAGTAGAAGCCACTAGTCATATGGGTCAAGCCATACACTAAATACAGTAAACATACATATTGTTCACCATTTCTAATAATCCATGTGGGTATTCTTATCTCAATAGCAACCTACTGAAACAGTTGAGAATTTTATGTGAGATAAAAGGTACACTGGTGGGATTCTATTATTTGGTCAAGATGCTAAATACATAAAATCACAAAGTTTTACATTTCCAGTGATACCCATGGAGGGTTTTTTAATTAAATGATAGGAATAAATGCAAAGAACTGGTGGTCGAACTCTGAAGAGAAATCAGAATAAATACATTTTCTGCAAAATATACAAATACCCATGTCATTCTTTTGTTTCAGGAGTCTGAAATAAACCACTGGTTGTTTTGGGTCGAGCCCATATCAATAGAATCATACAAATAAATTTGCAATTTTGAATCTCAAGTACCCATTTTCAAGGTTACATTTAAAGTACAGAAAATGCAATAATCACGATAACCCATGTGAAGATTTTGCATGAGACAGCAGTAGAGTACAAAAATGCGAATTTCTTGTGTTGATCCAAGTTTCAGAATGGTGAAAATACATTTTTATTCAGAAATTTCAAATACCCATATGCAGATTTGTCTTCTAATACACAAGAGGGTGGATTTCCTATCTTGGGTCGAGCCCAAAACCTCTAACCATGCTCTCTATAATACATATATGGCGGCCTATACATGGTCGTTGAGTCTTAAGTAAAGGATCAAGCTTTTGAGGAGGATAGTGTGTATTTTAAATGAAGCTTACCAATACATGTCCATGGGAGAGTACTCAAGTCGTGGCCAAGACCTCCGCAATGCTTTCAAGAAACCAAGAGTTCGAGCTTTTGAATGATAACCGAGCTCTCATAGTGGGAATGGAGCACAGAAATAATAGATGTAAGCATAGGAAATACAAAGTAAATGCATTAGAGGCTATGAACAAGCCGCGGCCATAAGGCCATAATGAACAAGAATGAGAAGCCATGAAACTATGACAAGAAGTTTACCTTGTGAATAGGAAGCAAAAGAATAACCCGCGAGCTCTCTCATAGAGCTTTCAAATGGAACTCGAGTTCATAGGAAGAAGACCAAGCAAGGAGAAGTCAGGAATAAGTATGACAGTCCACAGCCTTAATGGCCTTTCTTATTTCTTGAATGGAATAAGGAACCTCAATACTCTAAAAGCAAGCTTACCCAAATGAAATTTCAACTGTCAGAATGCAAAACCGAAGTCTCAAAGCACACGAAGTACATATTCAAGGTCAGTCATGGCGGCATGTTCACTGGAAGAGCTTTTTTCCTTCAAAGTGGAGAGTGCGAAATGAAGTGATGATTAGGGTTTGACCTTCTTTTCTCATGCCCTAATTCGAGCAACATCATTTGGAATATTCGGTCAAGCACATGGAGAAATTCGAATGAGTGGTTTGTTACATCATATTTTAATCCAAGTCTAAATGTTGGTATTTGAGGGGGGCCAAAATTCCTATGTTAGGTTGATATGTTAAGCCTTTTAAGACTTATTTTATGTGCCTAGGTCAATTGTTAAGTCTTAGGACTTATTCTTTGCCTTAGTGAAATATGAAGGCTTGAATATGGATTATCAATGTAAATGTAATAGTGAATACCTTATGATTTAGGGTTAGGTTTTGATGATTATCCACTTAGGGTTCTTTGTGTTTTAATTGATTTTAGAGAAATCAATTGAAGTCTTGATGTGAGGATGATATGCATTAATATTTTTATGATTTTTTGAGAAAATCAAAGCATTGTAACGAGGTGATAGAGATGTTTTCTTTTGCAAAATATTTTTAATCTTTAATTGCAAAAAATAGACAAATTGTGAAAATCTGCAGTCCTGTAAAGCAGAATCGTAAAGCAATATCCTATAAATTGTTTTATGATTTCTTGCTATTTTTAGCAGATTTTTGTTGAATTTTCCTCTTGGTCGGATTTGTAACTTATCTTGGAGAGATAAGGTGTTTTTCTGGCTTTTAAAAGCATATTCAACCTATTTTTAGAGGCTTGACAGGTTCATTATAAAAGCAATATGCTTTTTTATGCTTTTATGCAGTTTTTGAGAGAGTTTGAAGCCTTTTTTCTAGAGCTTTTTTATGAGCTCGGATTAGGGTTTCTGGAGAGTGATGCCTTTCAAAAGACTTAGTATTTTTTCCTCTCCTTCAGAGTAAAAGATTTTGGTTCCTACTCATGCATTTTTGAGCTTGTGAACCCTTTGTACTCAGTTTCGTCAGATTGACACTCTTTCAGTTTCAATAATACAGCAGAGTTCTTCTTTCCATTTTCTTGTCTCAAGACTGGTAATAGCAGTTTGATGCTTTGTGTTTTCAAATTTGAAGCCTTAATGTCTTGCTTTTATGATTTTTTGCACAGTGTTTCATGTTTTTAGGTTATATGTTGTATTTGATGCCTCTAAATCTTCATATGAATTATTGATGGAATCATGTATTGGTGAGATTGTAGGAACTATTGTAGTAAAGGAATTTTTGTGAGTCGCAAGATCTATTTTCTGCCAGAAGTTTTAAGTTAATCATCAGTTAGGTTTAGATTTGTTTTCCAGTTCATCTTTTTATCCCTTTCCTCAGAAGTAATTAGAATAATATTCATCATTTAGAGAACCAGCTCACTCTGGAAATTCCTTCTTCGTTCAGATCACCCACATCTAAAGAAGGTTTCCATGTTTCAGTAGGTTGTTGAATATTGCATTTAGCAGGGTGCAAATCTATTGACAAACAGCAGTCAAATGAGTTATTCTTAGGTAGTTGAACTAAAAATGTACTCATTCTCTTTTGTTTATCTTTAGAGTTCATGCATCCCCTCTTCAAAAGGAGGGAACGAACCAAACAGTAACGAGCTAAATCCAAGTTCTTCTGAACCGCTATATAAATTTGTGATTGCAAGGAAAGTTTGCAATCAACGAGAAGCGGTACATGATAGCTCTCCCCTAGTATCTTTATGATGTATAAATCCCTTGTTCTAATGGTTGGGAGACCTCTTGATGGAGTTTATCATAGTACCCCTTGAACTGGATGTCTTTACTACAACCCTTTGTGTAAAAATCCAAAATCCTTAATACTTATTGGTACAAGAACAGTCATTCTGAAGCTGCCCCACATTTGTACTATTGAAAGTAGAAACAAAAAAAATCCTTAAGGTCTCTGCATCCTTAGGATTTCTATATTTGGTGGTCTCGAGAAGTGTGTGTCATGGAGGGGAGCTAGTGTCACCAAATCTCTAACTGTTTGCTTTGTCTCAGTGCTTGGAGAAATCCGAGTTGGGACTCAACAAAGTATAGCCATTTCTATCCTAGGATTTTACAATTTCGGAGTCAATTAAATACATTGCTTGGATATCAAAATTTGAAACAAACATTCAACAAGTCATGAAAATTTCAAACCCTTTGGAAAGAGAAAATATCCTTGAAGAGTCCAAATATTATTGTTTGTCCCTAGGGATTTTATCCTTATAGGCTTCTAAATATTTGGGCCCATATCTCAATTTTTTCTCTCCAAAGTCAACCTAGGAAAACTATGGCCTTGATTCTTTGATTTGCACATAATGGACCTTGTGGGATGAAAAGTAGTTAAGACATAGACATTCAGTTTGAAAGTTAAGCAAGAGGTGTTGATGTGGTAAAAAGAATCCATTGAATCAAGATAAAAGACAATTGGACCCCCCATATGTGTTTGATCTCATGATTTCCCGCAATGTCAAAATCCTAAAACCAAGGTCTATTAATCATCATAAGCATCTTAGTCCAAAGGATCTCAAGAAGCATCTTTTAGCACTTCACGAGACCATAGATAGATTGGTATACAACTTTTACAAACATGCTTCAAGAAACAATTCAAACTTGTATTCCTTGTATTATTGTCAGAATCCTAGTCTTTTCCAACGTTTTGAATTTCTCACATAGGGTTGAAAGTTTTAGATGTATAGCATGTTCTTCAATACCTTGGTCTTGTAAATAAAGTCTTTCTAGGTTCATCTAGGATCAAATCAACACTTTCATTTGTCACATCATCCATCAAATCCCATCTCACAAACAACTTTTAGAACCTTGGAAAAATCATTTATGCTAGAATTATGGTAAATCCTTCAATCAAAATCACTTTGTTTTGCTAGGTGTGTGTGGATGAATCCTTCTTCACACATTTAGTTAAATTATCACCCCCTTTGGACAAGTTTACCCCAAAATAACATCTAACATCTTGGGATCTACAAGTCCATTATCCAAATCAAACCAAATCAAAATCAAAATCCTAAATCCTAAAGTCTAGTATTCCTCCAAAGTTCTTAAAAGTTCAAACATCCATATCATTCACCCTTCATTTATCTCATCACCATCATTTGATCCTTAATATCCTAGATTTTCTTTTTTGTACCTAAAGTTTAGAACAACCAATTGAGTTAAGAGGTTTACCTCCCATATTCCCAAAAGTTGATCCCAATTTTATGGTTCAAACAAAATCACAACACAAGAAGATCATGGAGAAAAATAAAGAAACATCCACTTCAAGTGATTTGAGTCAAACTGCATCAGAATTCAACCCCATGGAATCTATCAACCCTCCACTTAACCCCCCTCAAATACCGCAAGATCTACAAGAGGGAGGTTTCCAAGTGGAGGATGTCACCAACAACTTCCAAGGGATGACCCAAGATGAAATAATTAAACTAATCCAAAATCCCAAAACACACAAGATTGTCAACATAGTCATGAGGCTCAATCCCACACAATACATGTTGGCATTAGCAAAGGAAGGGGCTAAACTCCCTTTCGATTTTGATGTGAGCACTATTGTTGAACAACTCTTAGGAACATGCCACCGATATCATTCCCAAGCATCATCCAACCCATCATACAACCAACATCTTCTCATGCTCCAAGTCAACCCATGATTACCAAGGGAAGTTCATTACTCCAACCTTTTGAAGGGAATCCACTTGTCAACAATCAAAATCTAGAAGCTAACAAAATCTTGGGTATGCCTAGTACCCTAGCACCATCCCACAAGACTCAAAACATCCATATGTGCCATTCATTTTCCATGATACAAACAACCCCTCCACCTTTTCTGCAATGTTAGCATACCCTCTTGATACACAAGGCTCTCTCCCCATGATATCACAAGGACAAGTGGATTTATTTGGACAAGTGGGTACTTTCAATTATTCCATCCCACAAGGGAACACACCACTAATATTTTCATAATTACCTCTTTTTACATCAACATCCACACTAATCTAAGGTTTAGGGAAACCCCCTTTACCTAAAATACCAATCCAAAACCAATCAAATCAAATCAATCCACCAATCACAATACAAATCAGCACGTCAATCATACCAAATCCTCTGGGCATGCCATTGATATCACAATACCAAGTGGCACCAATCCAAACATCCCAATCAATCATCATATCATCTGCAACACCTCAAACATCCCAAAACATGGTCTCCCAAGGGCCAAGCATGACAATCATACCATCTACCACACAACCCCTTTTCATCACTCAATAACCACCCCAACAATCTCTCATCACACCATCTCACACCATCCAACAAAATACCCCACCTCCACCACCAAATCCAAATACAGTAAATCAATATAGTATCACCTTACAAGCAGCGTAACAAGCTTACCAAAAAGCCTTGCAACAATTTCAAGCACAAAAAGCTCAAGCACAAGCTCAAGCCCAAGTGCAAGCACAAGTGTAAGCCTTGCTCCAATAGCAACAAGCCGCACAAGTTGCACAATAATCGCAAGCTCAAGCCCAAGCTCAAGCATAGGCACAAGCTCAATGCCAAGTGCAACAATCCCAAGCACAAGCCATATTACAAAAACAAGCTTATCAAAAAGCCTTGCAAAAACACCAAGCACAACAAGTAGCCCAACAATAAGCCTAGCAGCAAGCATTGTTGGCACAACAGTAGCAACAAGACAAACAACAAGCGTTGTTGGCATAGCAACAATTACATGCATACCAAAAAGCGTTGCTCCCACAACAAAACTTGCAGCAACCTCTCACAAACATGCAACAAAATTCCTTGAACACAAACATGCAAGCCACCCCATCCTTCATCCAACCAAACATACCATCTCAAAAAATTTACATCCCACCACTTGATCCACAAAACGACCTCTCCACGCAAGTCAAATTGCTTTCACAATAGATACAGGACATCCAATTTGGAAAGGTTAAAAAATCACAAGGGAATTTGTGTCCCTATCTGTTTGATAGAAGCATTGCAATGGTTCCATTTCCACCAGGCTTCGAAATACCAAAATTTGATAAATACTGAGGGAATGAAAATCCTAAAGATCACATTAGGGAATTCCACGTACATTGTATGGAGGTTGCATTTAATGATTCGTATCTAATGTGACTCTTCCCTCGAAGCTTGGTTGGTCTAGCAATGGAATGATTCTCCTGACTCCCACTGGCATTAAAAATTTCCAAGAAATTGTGGACTTGTTCATCCAAAATTATTCATTTAATTTGGGTGTGGAAGTGAGCCTAGAAGAATTATCCAGCCTAAAACAAGCCAAAGGAGAAATATTTACAGCTTTCTTGCAATGATGGCAATCCAAGGCTAGCAAGAGAAAATGATCTATGATGGAAGAACAACAAATCGGGACTATCATCTCTAACCTTGAAGGGACCTTTCCTTTCATTTGAAAATTCAATGCATAACAACGTATGACTAATTGATCCCCAAGGCGCTCAACATTGAAAGAGCCCTTATAGCACAAGGGGGCACACCTACATACCAAGACAATCGACCATCAACAAGTTACAATGACAAACCTCACACGTGGACCAAGAACAAGAATGTTACTAATGATGGTGTCGTTGATACCAAAGTTGTTATCAGTGCCCTGAGATAGAATACACAACAACAAACATACCACCAACCACAAATCAACCCATCATCTCAACAACCCAACAATCAAATTTTCAACAACATAAATGCTCAAGGGGGACCAACCCCAAAGAATAGATATCCCCCTAAACAAAAAATACACACCACTTGGGGAACCAATCAAATCTATCATGCAACATTTGGTACAAGCAAATCTCATCAAAATCCTAGTCTACAAAAACTACCAAGAGCCTCAAGTTAAACCACCATGGTATAACAAGAAGCACCTTTGTGACTTTCACAAAATAAAGGGACACATGAAATCTAGTTGTATGAGACTCAAGAATCTGATCCAAGATCTCATTGTTGATAAGACCATAACCATTAAACAATCAGCTGGGAATCAAGATCTCAAAATATACACGAATTCGATGCCAAATCATAATAAAGGAAACAACAATGGTAAAGGAAAGAATTACAACATTGTGAACCATATCTATGACCATGTTGTTGTCTCTTTGGATGAATGGGTAATAGTTGTCAATATCAAAGGACCTAGAGTTAAGTGTGGAGTCACCACACGTAGCGGAAAAAATTCCATCCCAAGACCTTCACCACCACCCAAAGCACCTGTCGCTAATCCAAAAACAATCCCTAATGGTCACAATGTCCTAGAATAGGTGAAAAAGACCCCCACTCAAATCTCCATCATGGAGCTACTAAAAATCTTGCCCACACATAGGGAAATCCTAGAAAAGGAATTGGCCACATCTTATGTTCCCACAAACCTTGATGTTGACCAATTTCAAGCTATGGTCGGACATATCACTACACTGCATCTCCTCACATTCTTTGAGCATGATCTCCCAACCCAACCATCTCATAACTATGCACTCCATCGTGAAGTCCTAGTCCACAAGAACAAGGTCAAATTGGTCTTGGTGGATGGGGGTGTTGGTTTGAATATTTGTACCCTATAGCTAATAAAGAATCTAGTATTCTTAGAAGATTTCATCGAAAAAGGAAAAGGTATCACTATCAGGGATTAGGATGATCAAGAAAAATTGTCTCAAGGCACCATTCAACTCCCTATCCAAGTAGGGCCAGTAATCATGGAGACCACTTGTCAAGTCCTTGATCTTGAACTCCCATATAATATCCTCCTGGGACAGCCATGGATCCATGGAATGCAAGCTATCGCATCCACTTTCCACCAATGTGTCAAATTCCCTTTTCAAAACCAAGAAGTCACAATCCATGGTTACCCTAAACCATTCTATTATTGCAAAAATATGGAGGCAAAGTATTACAAGATCCCTCAAGTCCCAAAAAATTATGAGGGACTCACATCCTCTTATGTTGACCCATCCACCTTAGCCTCCACTTCTAAGACAAAGACACCTTCCATTCAAAACATCCCAGATGTTAAGGTTATAATCCAAGATAATGGGTGTGGAGACTATAAAATGAAAAAGAGTTCCTTTGTAATAGAAGAGTTACCTCAATCTCCTAGATCTCATGGAAAACCATAGCCAATCGTTACGACATCTCAGAACTTCAAAGCAGAACCTACCACCTTCAAAAAGTGGGGAAACCTAAGCAAAGAGGTGGTAGACGAGAAAGATGTATCAAGCCTACTATATCAAGATGAAAGACCTATACCTGATCTTCCCATGGAAGATGATAAAGGACTACAGCTAATGTTTAACTAGGGTTATAACAAAAATGAGAAGCTTGAGAAAAATGAAAACGGCCTATTAGAACCTATCATTCTTGAGAAGTTCTTAAAGAATCTTTGCATTTGATGTACCCCTATGAAGGTAACCATTCTTGGCAAGGGTACCCCTATTAAAAAATTCAAAGCTCCTCCTTAATTACCGGTGTCCACTGGTCTACCCCTAGATAACTATACATTTGATATAACCAACATGTATGATGAGGATCCCATCTCTAATTTACCCATGTTATTTGAGGAATCTTCCCTTTTTATGATCACCACCATGTCTTTTGATTCAAGTAACCAAACCACTGAACTAAAACTTGTTTACCCTCAACTCATCGATTGTGACCAACGAGGACCACTGATCTTAGACACATTCAAAAATGATAAGGCCCTCTCAAAATTCATGGGACTAAGGGATACTCTACCATATGGAGATCACAAAGCAAGGTTTGATATGTAGTTGGACACACATGCATACTATGGGGAAATGATTGAATCTCTTAGTCACAAAATAGAAAATCTAAGAGTAATGTCTTGGTCTCTAAGTAAAACCGCACTGTGGCACTTTTTGACCAAAAAATAGTAAAAAGAAAGGACGTATCCGATGGTGAAAATATCTCTGAGGCACTAAAGGATGATGGATTCAATCTTCCCCTTAGTTCCATCCATCAAGAAAAATCATTAGCACTAGTAGAAAAATGCAACCCAGACAATCTAGGAACTGAAGAGACACCACACATCACTTTCTATGTTGAGTCACTTTTGACCAAGGAACAAGAAAAGCTAGCTGCTTTTCTAAAAGAAAGGAAAGTAAATTTTGCATGGACCTATGTTGACATGCTAGGTGTTGATCCAGAGGTCGTGCTCCATCATCTAGCCATCTATCTAGAGGCGAAACCCATAAGACAAAAATTGAGAAAGATGCATCCATAGATCGCATTATTGGTTAAACTTGAGCTGCAAAAAATCCTTGACACTGGCTTCATACGACCCATTGATTATCCTGAATGGGTTTCCAATCTTGTACCTATCTCTAAGCCCACTAGGGGCATCCATATTTGCACTGACTTCAGGGACCTAAAAAAAGCATGTCCTAAGGATTATTTCCCTCTTCCTAGCATAGACATGATTATAGATCGAATGGTAGGGCACAAAATTCTATCATTAATGAATGGGTTATCAGGGTATAGTCAAATTATGATAGCAAAGGATGATCAACATAAAATAGGATGCACCTATCCATGGGGCACTTACTGTTGGAACATGATGCCATTCGAGTTGAAGAACACTGGAGCTACATACCAAAGGGCTATGACTTTTATTTTCCATGACATGATCCACAAATCTATAGAGGACTATGTATATGACATACTAGCCAAATCAAGAAAGTGTCAAGATCACATAGCAACACTTGGCCCAATATTTGATAGACTGGAATAATATAAGGTACGACTCAATCCTAAGAAATGTGTCTTCAGTGTATGATCAAGAAAACTCCTAGGGTCAATCCTTGATATGGAAGCACCATGGACATTGAAGCAGTTAAGGGGTTTATAGGGAAGGCTCCAGTCCATTCATAGATTCATAGCACAGTTAGCAGATAAAACCATCTTGTATTCTCATCTACTCCACAAGGTGGTAGCATACAAATGGGATGAGAAATGTGATCAGTAATTCAATCAAATCAAAGAATAATTGATAATATCACTATTCCTCATGCTACCGATCCAGAACAAACCACTCATCCTATACATATCAGTTATAGTGGCAGCCCTTGGGGCTCTCCTAGCTCAACATGATGAAACAGGGAAAGAAAGAGCCATTTACTATATTAGTAGGACCATGGTGGGACACAAGCTATATTACACATTCATTGAGAAGGATTGCCTTGTATTAGTGTTTGCCTCACAAAAATTTAGGTACTACATGTTAGCTCATCAGATAAAGCTCATCGCCAAGATAGACCCCCTCAAGTATCTACTTTCTAAAGCAACACTCACAAGACGAATGGCTAAGTGGGTCATGATATTAACAGAATACGACATTGAATATGTAGAACGGAAAACCATCAAGGGATGGGTAATTGTAGATCAAATGGAAGAGGCACCTATATATTTACAGAACCCACTAGTATCAGAATTTCTAGATGAGTTCATTTTCAGCCTTAGTGTAGTAGGCCATTGGAAGGTATATTTTGATGGATCATACACACAACATGGATCGGGAGCAATATTCTTCTTCATCGCGCCACAAGGGGATTATATTCCTAAATCATACAAGTTATCTTTTCCTTGCACCACAACATTGCAGAGTATGAGGCCCTTATCATAGGGCTTCAGATTGCAGTATAATGGAAAATCATGACACTCAAGGTCTATGGAGACTCAACTAATTATCAACCAAGTCAATGACAAATATCAAACAAAGGATGAAAAAACTTACCCCGTACAAGAATCTGGTGGAGGATCTCAAGGAGTTCTTTATCGACATAACATTTGAGCAGATACCTCGAGTAAACAATAGAGCAATAGATGTTATGGAAACAATCAGAACATTGTTAGATATCCCATGCAACGTCCCTAAACATGAATTCCTAGTAGAGTAGCTTCTCATACTAGCTTTCAAGGTACTAGATTCTGAGTTCGTGTGTGAAATCATTGGTCCTAGAGATCCTTGGTACCATGACATTTTCACCTACCTGAAAATGGGATTCCTCCCTGCCGACATCACCCCAAACCTTAAGAGAACCTTTATCAAAAAATTCATCATGTTTTTTCATATTAGGTGATACCCTCTACTATAGGAGTATTGAAGGAACCCTTTTGTGATGTCTTAACCCTATGGAAGCTTTGACTACTCTAACTAAGGTACATGACAGTATTTGTGGTTCACATTCTAGTGGTATGACCTTTGCCAAGAAACTGTTGAGGATTGGGTACTACTGGCCTACAATGGAAAGGAATCTCATGACTATGTATGAAAATGTTTGCAATGCCAACAACATGGGGACCTCATCCAAGCACCAACTCAGGAGCTCCAACCGATTATAATGCCTTGGCCCTTTTCACAATGGGGGCTCGATCTCATCAGCAAAATCATACCCACCTCATCTAATGGACACAAGTTCATTATCACCGCCATAGAGTACTTCACAAAGTGGGTAGAGGCCATCCCCATAACCTATATCATAGGGAAGAAAATATCCAAATTCATCCTAAACTACCTCATTTTCCATTACGGTGTCCCAAAATCCCTTATCTCAAATAATGGGACACCTTTCAAAAACCAATATTTTTTTGAGCTATGCCAAAAATTCAATATCCAACATCACTTCTCTACTCCATACTACCCCCAGGGTAATGACCAAGTTGAGGCTTCTAATAAAACCATCCTAAAAATCCTCAAGAAAACAGTCAATGAATTTGGTTGTGATTGGCACCTACAGTTAAATCTCGCCCTATGGAACTACCGAATGAGTATCTGCATGCCCACAAATGCAACACCCTTCTCCCTAGTCTACAGATCAGAATACATCCTTCCCATTGAGATCTAGCTCCCATCCTTGAGAATATCATTGCAAAATCTCATTATTGGTGAAGAATATCGGGTGTCATGGTTGAATGGGATAGAACTACTGGATGAGCGGTGCACAAATTATTTGAACCACCTACTAGTCTATTAGAACCCTCTCAAAAGGAGCTATAGTAAGAAGATCAAGATTCATTCATTTCAAGTTGGAGGGATCGTGTTGAGAGAAAATTAGAAGAATGTGCCAAATCCAAATAGCAAGGGAAAATTTGAACCCAACTGGTTGGAACCTTTTTTCGTCACTACAAGTTACAAATCAAGAGCATATTAGTTATCCACACCTGAAGGTGAACCTTTGTAGGAGCCCATCAATACCTCCCATCTCAAAAAAAATTATGCCTAACCTTTGTTGGGTATAAAATCAAAAAAAAAAATCAAAAAATATAAAAAAATCCAAAAAAAATAGAAAAAGGATTGAAAACAGTAAAGAAAAAAATCATCCTCTAGTGAAAACCACTTCGGTGGTGCTTTGGGAAAGTACCTTGGTGAAAACCTGGCAAGCGAGCGCCTTGTGTAAATAAAGCACTTTCCATCCACCATGGATTCTTCAACTTGTTCTGCATCACCTACTATCACTTTCCATTGCATTCACTCATCACATTTCATTGATCCTTCCATTACCCATCAATGTCTGCATCATAGCTTGATCCTATGTTGGTATCATGTTCCATCCTAGAACTACTTGGCACATTCCTAAGGTCAGTTTTTCCTCCCTATATCAGAGTAGTCTATCTCATCATGTTGGGGAAATGTTCTTATACCACATCGGATCAGATTTGTGTATATTCTTGCAATCTTCCTTAAAACCAAAAAATCCAAAAAAAAATCATAAAACCAAAAAAATCCAAAAACATTCATAAAACCAAAAAATCCAAAACATTCATAAAATCAGAAAATCCAAAAAAATCCAAAACATATCAAAAAAATCCAAAAATAGGTCAAAAAAAAAAACAAAGTCAAAAATAGAGTCGTCATGTCGAAATACGAGGCTTTTGATTAGCCCCCAAGGCCTCTAGGATAGGTACTTTAGGTGTCCATCACAATAAACTGGCAATCCCTACATGTTCATATCTCATCAATAAACGAGTCTATGTCAGTGAAACTACGTGGTCTTTGTATGTATAACATAGGCAAGACTAATCTTTGATGATCCCCCAAGGCCCCTAGGATAGGTCTTTAGGTTAGGTTTTTGGTCAAAATCTAAGAAAACACCAAAAACATTAGAAAATGTGAAAATCGAAACATTTTTAAAACATCTCAAAAATCCCAAAACAACCTCAAAACATTTCAAAATACCAAAAACATTCAAAAAACCCAAAATCACCCATCCCATTTCACTTTTCACTTGCAATAAACATCCACTCACAATAAATCAATCGTCATCTTCACCCTTTGGCAAAACAATCAGAAACAAGTATAGCAAATTAAAAGTGAAAACTCAAACATCAGGGTCTTAAGTCTAGGTTAGTAGGTAAACAAGTTGGTCAACTCTTGGTATCAATAGCCTATCATCCTGTTGGTCTCAAAATCATTTGATAACATCATGTCCTAGGATGCATCCTTCCTACAATGGACATCAACATCAGACATCATCGTATTTAGTTTTGGCTAGAGGTATGAAGAACATTGGCTTGTTTGTTTACTTAATTTGTTCTTTTGATTTGTCTTATTGCACTCATTCTGGTGACCTCTCGACGATGTCTAATCAAAATTATTTAGAGAGAAAGGAATGGGGCATTGATCATTATCTTTTGTCTGCTATGCTTTTTAGATATTCTTGTAATATAACTTTGGTCATGCTAGATTTTGTTGGTATGTAGGGAGGGTGTTTTGAATATTTTGTTGACTATTACATTGGGAGGTTTTTCCTCTTTGTGTTTTGGTCTAAGATGTTTGAAATGTCTAAAGTACATCCTAATAAGGTTTTGTATGCAGGGTGTGAACAAGGATACTCCTATCTATTTGTCAAGTCAAATTCCATCTCACTAGGTACAATGTCATCCTAGTTTTTTATACCTTAATGATGCATCGTATCTATGTGTGTTATCAAACATAAGGAAAGTAATGCTCTTTATGTCCCTAATCCCTGATAAGCAATGCATCATTATCACTCGTCATCATATCTAATAAAGTCTCAAAGACTCATGGACTTGTTGGATTCCTACATCGTCTCAGACTCAAGGGTTGTTCCTTCTTTCTTCTACCTTCTCCACATACTAACATGGTATCATGACATTGAAAATAAAAATCTATTTGCATCCATCCTGCATCCACAAACCATCAACATACTACACATCATACATATCATCATAATAGAAAATATCATCCATCAGTGCATTATCATTTAAGGTGTTTAGCATAATATAGATTGGTTATTCTAAGCATCTCATAAACAACACATTTTCATTATCACCTATCACATTTGCACATAAGCATTATTAAAATCATCACATTTTGTAGCATGCATACATCTTGCATCATCATATTACACATAGAAAAGATACCGAAAAATAAGTTAAACATATCAGTGTATTGCATCCATCATCCATTAGAACATAATATAGATTTGCATCCATCACACAAAAGTGCATCCACATAGATCCATCATACATTACATATACATTCATCCCATACATCGATAATATTGCATCACATCATAAAAACATAAATCACCATAGCATAAACATTAAACGCATACATCCATAGCATATGCATCCATAACAAGTAAAATAAAATAACATCACATCATAAATCACATCCAAGTCATCTCATATATATATCAAAAAAGTTGAATGTCATGATACAATCAAAATCAAATATATAATGTCATCATCGGAATATACAAGAGGCTAATCAAAACTCAGCCAATGAATGTATACACATCATAAATTAGGTTGTACATAAAAAAAAGTGTCTAAAGAACTAATGGTGCCCTGAGCTCCCCTTGCTCTAGCGGTTGCTATGGTGGCTACCTCAGCTCTAATGGTGGGATCCTAATGGTCTACCTGAGGCCCCTAGCTAAGACCTTCTCAGAGCAACCTAGATAATATAAGAGAAATTTTGCTCCTAGCACTCCTATGGGAAAGTTTTGTAATAAAGCAATCTGTAGTGCGATGCCTCTTGCATCGCTCAACCATACATCTCGGTTGGGACTGTAACCTTTCCCTGCGCATGTTGCGTTGTTGTCTCCATCTGTCGTCTCTAACCCATCTCCTGAGCTAGGCTAAGATCTGCATTTTGTCTCTATTGGCGCTTCTATGCTGCCTCTTGTCTTGCTTGATCTCTCTCCTAGATCAGGGTCTATATCTGGGCCTATGCCTGCTACAACTACCCTGTCAGTGCCTATACCTATGCCTACAGCACTGCTATCTATCCATCCCTAGCATTGAGACCTGGTGGGGGTTGTTGTGGTGCCCTCTATCTAACTAGTGGTACTAGAGGTGGCACCTGTCTATCATGCCCGTCTTGTATTCCATCCCCGCCACCTCCATCTTGTCCATCATGGGCCTGCTCAAGTGGTTACTATGGTACTTGTCCTATCTAAGGTCCTTTGACCCATCCTCTGCTTGCCACTGGCACAACTGGTAAAGTCAATCTGATCAAGGCATGAATGTACCAGTATGCATCAAAAGCTTATGTAGTTCCTGCATCTATGAGACCATCAAAGTATACCCATGGTTGCATCACTAACTGCCTAAAATCATCAACAGCGACCTAGGGTTGGATCCGCTGCCCCCAAGCTGACTCTCGAGATCAACGTGCAAAAATGGCTCTATATGCCTAGTCAGGTGCATCCTACACCTCCCCGAACTTCCAAGCAACCCTATCCGGAAGATATTGCTCAATCATGTGGTTCTCATGACCCTGCATATACCCCATCCAATGGTAGTAAAACAACTAATCATCATCATCATGCCACCTGTGGTAATGGAGTCAAGGTCTCCATCATAATACCATCATCTTGTCAATCACCCACCTCTAGTGCGTGAAGCTTGTGATACCTGTGTAGTGGAGGGTAGTCATACCCCCGTATTTGTAGATCATTGGATCATTGAAATTTGTTTGCACATCTGTCATAGTGGGCCTCAAGATAGCTATGTGCTCATACACCTAGACATGGAGGATTATCACTCCCGCTCCAATTCTACGGGCCCCGCAATATACAACCTGGTGCATATCATGATATAACAACACAGGGACAACTAGCCCCAAAGTTTAGATATTCATCTCCTCCATCATCCTCGACCAAACAATCCCCCATCCAATGCTACAGACTCTAGCTCACCTATCGGGAATGAAGACTCCTGAGATTAGTGCACCAACAAAAAGGGTCAAATCAGGGGCAATCCCATCATATCGAGCAAGGTCGATCTGACCACTATCAGTCTCATACTCATTGACACCGAACAACTGAAATATCGCATCACCACCAACCTTGACATCGTATATAATGTGCTCACCATGTATGTGGATCCGTAGGATACTCCATACATCCTCTAGAGTCACAATGAGCTCTCTGGTCGGTAGATGGAACGATGATGTCTTGCTCCGCCATCTCTCCACCAGTGTCATCATCATCGCTAAGTGCATCCTAACCTTGAGCATCTGTGCCATGTGTCCAAATCGAATAGAATCCAGGAAAAATAGCACCTCATTTGTTAAATGCCTTGCTCGGCACAATATCTAGCCTTTGTCCTCCTTCGAGTTGAGCACTCGAAGGACCTCCTACATCCAAAACGCCCATGACATCAAATTTAATCAACCTATCATGTTTTCAAAAATTAAAAAATCCTAAAAAGCAAAGGCGAGCTGGTATTTTCAAAGGCGACACTCTGTGATTTCACAAAAGCAACGCTATAAGTGAAAGTGATGCCATATCGCAGAAGCGAATTGACATTTTTGGGCAATGTTGGACTCTTCTGAGCTTGCGTGGTGTTATCATGCAAAAGTGGGTTGGCATTTTCTATGCAAACCTAAGACCTTCTAGTGTTGCGCGATGCTATTCTACAAAGGTGGGTCAACATAGACAAAAGTGACGTTGACCATAACAATTGTGACACCCTACAGAGCCGCTATTGGCTAACCTAATAAATGTATAAAAAATACAAAAAAATGAGAAAAAGTTTTGAAAGGCGTACCGGGGTCCTACGTCTTGATGCTTCTGGAACTCTCGGACTCGCTCCATCCGATGTCTGGGAAGTACATGAGCCGCCATTCCGTCAGCACCTTAGAGAAAAATTGTAGGAATTCTAGAAGGTTAGGTGTGGAAATGATTTGAAAATGACCCCTTCAACCCTATTTATGCAAAATAAATTAGGGTTTTTTTGGGCATTTTTAGGGTTTTTGAGCTTTTTAACCTATTTTTTGCCAAACGAAGCCCATTTTGACCCGTTTTCATCACCGTGAGCGTATTTTTGCATCCTGTGGGTTGTCTTCTACACTTGAATCCTTGGTGAACCTTTGTTATGAACTCAACCCAAATTTTCCAATTTTTGCCCGATCTCTCAAGGGGGCAGTGTAGCAGCGTAATTTCTTCCACTAGGGCAGCAGTGGGGCATCCAGAAAAAACAAGAAATTTTTGAATTTTGTTCTTAGCAGTGTTATTCTTTGAACCAATGCAACAAGTACCTTGCTTCAAAGAGGGGGAAAATGAAGACACTTAAAAAAGTCTTGATTGATGCTATGCATCTAATTCTGATTAACTAACACCATTTCTTCTTAAATCACCCTGAACTAACCAATTAATTAAATAATCAACATTATTTAGTTAAAATCAACAAATTCAACTATTAATCAAATAATTAATTTTATTAGATTAATTCACCCTTCTTCTAACTAATGTTCATCATATTTAATTAAATCAAGTCATTTAATTAAATCCCCCTAAGTCCTCTCATTTGATTAAATAAATAAAATCAAATGTCACAATCCCCTAACCCATTCAAATTAATTCAAAAGAATTAATTAATCCCAAATCACTTTCTAATCATCATTAATAAATCCTCCAACTTTTAACTCCTCAAGAGTTAAATCAACCTATGGTCAACTAACCAGATTGCACATGAAAATAATTTCTTTTAATTATCTAATTCCTCTATTTATCCTCACAAAGGCATATTCAAGGGAATATTCCTCCCAACAACCTCATTCAATTTTCCTCCAAAGATTTCAAAAACCTATCACATCTTCAATAACTCCTCTTACATCCTCTCACATCTCCAACAACATTCAATAAATTCTTCTTACAACCTTTCAAATCCTCAACCATTCTCATGTATTCCTCTTACATCCCCTCTCCTCAACGCATTTCCCAAAATGTGCTCTACTCTCACCCAATAGAATTGTGACAAGTGTCACATTCTCATTGGCTCCCATTTCATCCCACATTCACCAAATTCTCTCATTTCTCAACCCTTGAGTTATATAAATAGAAGCATTATCTTCACAATAGGGATCCACAACTTGAAGCAATATTACTATAGCCATTTTCACTATTAGCAATCACTATTTTCATCACTTTTGAGCTTATTTTCATCACTTAGCATCAATTTCATAATTAGAATCATCTACAACATTGGATATTATCATTGGGATTGGGAAATGGATTCATTCCACATCAAAGGAGTACCAATCCCCCTATAGGATGAAGGTTTGATTGATTTAGATGAGTTTGCATGCTTTTGTGTTGTTTATTTCATGTTTTCATCATATTTTCTTGTCTTTCTTGATTGAGAAAATCATAGGGAGTGTTTTGTTTGGTTTTGTAACATGATTAACACTTGTTTGTTGTCTCTTGTTAGTTAATTGTAGATTAGACACTCACACCTATGACCAACCCAGAAATTTTAGAGTTTGATATGCCAAGAAGCCCTTGACAAAATATTTTAGTAAAGTAAATTGCAAGTATATACAAATCCAAACTTCAAGATGTATATGAATGTGTTTTTGGGTAGTTGTGCAATTAAGACTCACAATGTAGTGTTCACTAATAAGGATAATTTTGTTGCACAAGTATGCTACTCTATTTTCCTCAAAATTTTCATTCATATGTGACAATGGATATACAACTCTCGAATGAACAACCCAATTCACTTTAAAAGGTTTTGAGTAGTTTCAAGTCTCTTGAATGTTAGGAAGTTATATATCTATGATAGAAATTTCTATTAGATTAGAAATCCCATATTTTGAGATTTTCTCCTATCTTTGTTTGTTTCTCTCTCTCAGAAGTTGTTGTATAATCTGTATCATTTCTCTAATATCTTTTCCCATACCATTCAATTTTTGAATCAAATACCACAAAACTTCTTCCAGGGCTTGCTTAAATTCACTTGTATGTTGTTCATGCTCTAAGCCCATTCTAGACATAAACTTATAATATGGGATAACAGAATCACCACTATAATATCACTACTATGAGCCTATAAAAACTGTACTAAATTTAAACAACTTAATTCTTAAAATTTCAAATTATAAATTTTTGAGATACAAAAGGAAAAATATTTAGGAATTTAATTTTTTACTAAGAACAAGTAGTATAGCTCTATTCTAATTACAAATGATAAACAGAATAGCTCAATTTCATCGGTTAGCCACTGCCAGACAAGAATTTACAACTCAAGATAGTTGAATCGCCATTTTAATATCATTACAATGGGATTAAAAAACTATATTGAATTTAAACAATACATGAAAAAAATTGGTTATAAAATTTCAAAATATAAATTTTTCAAATACTGAAGGAAAAAGATTTAGAAAGTAATTATTAAACTTTTTCTCCTCTAAAAAAGTCTATATGAGCATCTAGTCACAAATTGTTCTTTCACTTCTCAACAAATACTACCACGTGGGAGCTACACAGATGATCTTTGGTAGCAAACTTCTTCTGAAGGGTAGAGATGAAAGAAGGCTTGGAGATATAATATTTTGACACTAGTAGCTCATATACATATTTCACAAAACAAGCTTGTGACGCTCTTGTCTTTGCAATAAGTGTTTAGAGACAAATTTAACCTTATGCAATTTTAATATAATTAGTTTCTATTTTTGACAATGCAATGTTGATACAAGTCAAAGAAAGCATTGTAAAAGAGTTGGTACAAGATTCATCAGATAAGACCCTGCCACAGTGTTGACAAGGGAAAAAAAATCAGGTGAAGGGATTTGTTAATTTGTTCATATTTCACATGTGAGAATTCATTTTTATGAATCTTACTGTAAATTTCTTATGTTGTACAAATTATATGAATTAGGCTAATACACTATCATCTAACTCCTATGAGTTTACCAGATCCATTGTAGATGTAACATTCAACTTCAAACCACTAACATTCAGCTTCAAAAGCACCTCACCAAATGCCAAAGATGCAAAGTTGGAAATCCATCCATAGGGTTATTTGATAATCAGTGTAAGAATGCCTGAACTTTAACATCATGAAAATTTAATTCCTTAAAATTTATTATAACAAGGTGACTAGGTCCAAGACACAATAACTCAAACTATCTATTGTTCAATATTTTATGAATTCTTCACTACTTGAACATATTGACTAACCTTCACATATAACTAGAATGGAAATTCCTGTCGAGGGATACTTGAAGGCAGCAAAATTGGACCCTACAATGTAATTGGAGGTAATTGGAATTTTATATGGTATATGTGGTATTTACTTCTTCTAGGTTGTGTTTTATAAAGCTTTTATTCCTTTTTTAGAAACTTTAGGCATTCATCTGCCAGATGCCACTAAGGCTTTTGTATTGAGCATTAAAGTAGTATTTTTAGTAGTTATCTTAATTTTGAATTTGGTTTTGCAAACATATCTTTGCAGGGTTATCTCGTGGTTCATGACAATGGCAACAACCGAATTGGCTAGACTCATACAGATTGCATGAAGTTACCAAAGTTCTGAATCTTCTCCATTTCCTAATTATAACTTTGTAGCTTATAGAATGAAGTGTATTCTTTTATGCTTCATGTGATTTTATCATAGAAATTTTTGGGTGAATTGAGTGTGGTCAATTATAGTTTGGTCTTAAACATCGATTAAACTTTGCTCTAATAGCCAATGACGAATTCAATTTTCTCCAGATTTCTTATGTGCTTCTTAGTCCCAGATGCAAATGTGCTCAGAAGTTAACAGCTCTGAGATTTGTTTTCCTCTTATTGGTTGTGTTTAATGGCTACAAATGGCTCAGCAGGTGCAATGCAACTACCAATGCAAGAGAGCGCGCGAGTTTAGAGGAGGCTCCTGCAAATTGGCAGTGGTTGAAACAACTGGCAATTAGGGTTTTAGCTATGTTAACGATTTGTCATGTTTTTAGTGTTTTCATGCAAGGGGAAATGTTGTTGGCCTGTAGGAAATTCATTGCAAGCACTCCACTTGAGCTAATTTTACACTTGAGTCATAAATATAGAGCAAAGACTTGGTATTGGTTAGGGTAATTGCATTGGGGGCATACTGGCTTGCTTTGTTCCATTTTTCCTTTACATTGTTAGGGTTAGTTCCAAGTTTCTAGATATGGCATTCCACCTATTTGTAGGCCTTAAAGTTCCATAAGTGCAACTAACAAGTGAGAGATCAGAAGGAACTTGGGATGCCAGTTTCAAAGATTCAGGGTTTGATCTTGAAAATTCATGGCATTTATGTGATAAAGACAGGCTTGGAAGTCTTCATTTTAAGTGCTTTGAGCAATCAATTCCTTATGCAAAAGTGCCTCTAATTGACGAGGTAACCATTAAATTCTTATTACTGTTGCAATCTAGCTTGAAACAATTGTGTTCTATCCTTTTTCTTCTCCAAGCAAAGGAAACTTTAGACAAATTCATTTCTTCAATTTTCTCTAGGTAGGGAAAGGAGAAAAAATTGTGCATTGTTCTAATGAAATCCCTTTGTAAGGGTTACCCTTGATTTTAATCAAACTAAGTAAATGGCAACTTTTGAAATTGACCCCTACTAATCTTTAAAAATTTTAGTATTTTTTTTCAAAACCTATGTTCTTCAAGCCTAGTCTGTACGATGCTTGGTTCTGAGGAAACACAATTTGGAAAATTTGCAATTTATTTGAATTGTGAAGTCACTTGTACAGATGGATCCACCATGCCTTTTACCAACAATAAAGGGAAAAGTAAAATTGCAAGAGGCTATTCTAATTCTGGAATATCTAAATCAAATAACCATTTAACCTTCAAAAATGTGGTACATTCATTGTTTGCATTGCTTGAGGTAATATTGGTTGTTTTGTACTTTTCCTTGAATTTAAATTTCAATCTTGATATGAATACATCTTTGCTTGGGGCAGAAGTCAAAAAAGGAAAACATGAATTTAACTAGCTATATTTTTTATGATAAGATTGTTTCTTTAGAATTTTTGGCATTCAAATCTTATGCTATTTTACAAATTCATAACACTTATAGTTATAATAGAGGAACATTGATTTTCTTAATCTTAGGACAATTACAATGTTTATGCTTGGTTTTTCTTTCCATTACACTTTATTCAAGTTTATAGCCATAGTATCAATTTTTGAACATTATTTCTACAGTATTTTGCAAATCCTACCACAATATTACTTTATGGTTCTTTTATGAACATAATTTTGGTCCATTTTTTATTGTTGCCGAATTGAAGGAATGTGCAACCATTCTATGCCATTCTCTTCTGTATCATTTTTGAAGAATAATTGTTCTTGAGGCCTTTGATGGATTCCTTCTACCCATATAATTAAATAATTTCAAATTCTGCTTTTTGTAGATTGCATGCTGACCTCTTTTCCAATATTAATTAGTCACTTTAAAAGTGCAAGAGGCTATTCTGATTCTAGAATATCTAAATCAAATAACCATTTAGGCATCAAAGGTGTGGTACATTGATTGTCTACATTGCTTGAGGTAATATTGGTTGTTTTTTACTTTTCCTTGAATTTTTTTTTTTTGTATTGATATGCATACATCTTTAATGGGGCAGAAGTCAAAAAAGGAAATCATGAATTTAACTAGCTATATTTTTTATAAGATTGTTTCTTTAGAATTTTTGGCATTCAAATCTTACGCTATTTTGCAAATTCATAATACTTATAATAGAGGAACTTTGCTTTTCTTAATCTTAGGGCAGTTATAGTGTTTATGTTGGTTTTTCTTTCCATTACACTTTCTTCAAGTTTATAGCCATAGTATCTATTTTTGAACATTATTTCTCTAGTATTTTGCAAATCCTACCACAGTATTACTGTATGGTTCTTTTATGAACATAATTTTGGTCCATTTTTATTATTGCCGAATTGAAGGAATGTGTAGCCATTCTCTTCCATTCTCTTCTATATCATTTTTGAACAATTGTTATCCTTGAGGAATTTGATGGATTCCTTCTACCCATTGTAGACATGCAAAATTGACCTAACACCTATTATACACCATGAATAGCATCGAACATCATTGAACAACATCGAACAACATCCCAATCAACCCGTAATGTCTCAAAACATCTCAAAATCAACTTGTAATATCTCGAAACATCTTAGAATCAATCTGTAATGTCTCAGAACATCTCAAAACATCTCAAAATCAACCTGGAACATCTTGGAACATCTTAGAATCAATATGTAATGTCTCAAAACATCTTGAAATCAACCATGAATGTCTCAGAATATCTCAAAATCAACCTGTAATGTCTTGGAACATCTCAGAATCAACCCGTAATGTCTTGGAACATCTCAAAATCAACCTGTAATGTCATGGAACATCTCAAAATCAACCTGTAACATCACACAACATCAAACAACATCCAAAACCCTAATTTCCTCTATTAATTGAATAATACAACATTATTTGATTAATTCACTTTTTCATCATTTTTGAAAAATTAAATAAATTTTATTTATTTAATGAAGTCCTGAAAACCCTAATTTTATTATTAATTGGATAATACAACATTATTTAATTAATTCGCTTTTTCACCATTTCGAGAAATTAAATAAATTTTATTTATTTAATAAAGTCCTAATCTAATCTTATTTCGTCCTGATTGATTAAATAATGCCAATTATTTAATTACGTCACTAATTCACCTTATTCCTCTAAATTAATTGAATTATTAAATCACAATAATTTAATTAACATGTTTTTCCCTCCAAATTTTGAATAATTAAATCAAACCATTCAAATCATTTATCAAAAATCAAATCAAACTAATGCAACTTTGTTTGCAAAAGTCAAACTTGATTTGCACGTTCAACTCCCAAAAAGGAATTAATTAATTAAATCAATTAATTCATAATTCCCCACCCACTTTCTAATTGAGCAATTATTCTTGCTAACTAAGCAATCCAATTTGCTAACTCAACCATCTGATTCCTAACTAAACCCTGACTAATCAATCAAATCCTGACTGATCAATCTAAAACCTGACTAGCCAATCTATTCTTCAATCACACAAATTGTGCAATCAACTTTGCACAATCTTCTAATGTCTAAATCCTCTTAACACTTTCCAACCATTGATCTTGATCCAACATTGTTGGATCCTAATCGTCGATTCAAAATCTCTTTTTCTATATAACAAACATCTCTCCTAACAAAAAAGGATCGGAGAATCAACATACCTTATGCAACGAAGTGTTGTTACAATCACCATTGATAGAGCTTCAACCTTTTTTTGATAAACATCAAGCAATCATTCATGAAGCTTTTCACGAACTATAGAGGCTTCGCGGTGATAAGAACAATCCAACATTGGGCGAATACACTCCACTACAGGATGGTAACACTTTGTTTATTGTTTGCATTCATTTTGGTAATCATAGATTTCCTAATTATGTTTTCAATAGCTTAGTTTCATTTTGTATGTGTAGGATTAGATCTTAGATTGATGTGTTTGATCTTAGTTTAGATTTTATTTTCAAGCACCTTAAATCTTGCTTAGCATCTGATGATTTCCCCCCTCACACATTTTGGCACGCCCAGTGGGACCCTTGTCCCATACATTAACGTTCGTTTGAGTTGTTTTTGAAGTTATAGGTCCCGAAAACACACTTGAAGAAGTTTTCACGCACTGCCCAGAAAACCTACACACCTGACTGTCAAGAAAATTAAGCAGTTACAGCAAGAACTACGCACTTTCCATGGGAACTGCGCACTTGCAATAGAATCAGCATTTTTTCTCCAAAAACTTTTCATTTTATTTTGACAGTGGTAGCATCTGCTCACAGATTTGAGTATCTATTTCTGATAGGGCGCTTTTGCATTTTTTTTTCTTAGCATTTTCTCTAAGAACTAGGTAGTTACTCTGACAGACAAGTGCACGGATCTTGCACTAGTGTAATGAATTTTTCCACTAACTTAAATGCTTGTTTTTGAATGTGTAATAGGTATTAACGAATTTGGATGCAAGATTTACATGACTCTAATTCATTTTTTTAGGTAAGATGATAGGTCCAAGATTTATTGATCCACAAATATATTTTGTTAACTTAGGAAAAATTTAAATTTGGTGCTCTAAAAATGAACAACACAAACTCACATTTGGTTTTGATACTGATAAAAATGAACCAATTTTGAAAGATTTCTTAAAGTTAGTGTTGGTTTGTGGTGACTGGTCATGTTATACTATACACCCCGACATGTATCCTTGCAGGGGTCCGGGGTCAGGTCGAGCCTTGGGCGGGGGTTCGGGGGCGGTAGCCCCTGAGAAAAAATTTCCTCCTACTTTTTCGCATCATCACCAAAAAAGGAAAAAATCAACGAAAAAAGAAAAAAATCAACTTTGTAGAACCCTAATCTAGAAGCTTCTAAGCTTGTTAAAAAGGGGTTCGGATGGGGGTTATAGTATGATGAAAAACATGATTATTCACAAGTTTGTAATAGGTTTTTGTACTAGATAATAAAATCATTGGATGGCTACAGTTTGGTGGATGTAGCCCGGATTGGGTGAACCACGTTAAATTCTCTATGTTAAATTTATTCTATGTGTGTTTTAGTTTCTCTATTTATTAATTAAATCTACATTTAATTGTTAGATATTTTCCTTTCTAACCCTAATAGTTAGGAACATCTAAATTTGGTGCTCTAAAAATGAGCAACACAAACTCACATTTGGTTTTGGTGTTCTTAAAATTGAACAACTTTTGAGCTTTCTTAAAATAGGAAAATTTGATTTTGGTGCTCTAAAAAGAACAAGACAAACTCACATTTTTTTTGGTGCTATTAAAATTGAACCAATTTTAAGCTTTCTCACATTAGGAACTCTTATTTTGGTGCTCATAAAAAGAAAAAAAGCAATTCAATTTTGGGCTCTAAAAATGAACACATTTCATGTTTTCATAATTAGAAACTTTAATTTTGATGTATAAAAAGAACGCAAAATGGTTTCTATTTTGTTGACGCATGCTCAATTCACTTTTTGTTGACCAAAGTTAGAACCAGGCCTTTTTTCTTAGAAACACTTCAATTTTGGGGCTTAAAAATTAACAAACTATTCTTGTTGTTTTTACACCATTGCTATCTTAACTGCTTGATGTCCTAAACACTTCATATTGGTGCAAAAATAAAAAAGAACAAGTTGTTTATATTATTCACATATTTTTGGGGATAACATTGCAAGAGGTGTTTAAAATGAATCAATTTGCTATGAAGTATATGTCGTGTATTCATTGATTGGCAAGCTAAATGTTTGTCTTCTCCCCTCATACCTTTTGGAAATCTTGGGTGAGCGAAAACATTTTGAGCTTCACACCTTTCTTTTCAAGAATACCTTTTTAGAGGGCCTGCCTACTTGAAACTCCCGCGTTAGAGAACTTGTAGGAAACCCAAGTGGTACTTTCGTTTTGGACCACTATATAATTCTTTTTGTGAGTGTCAGGAAAGTTTATCACTTGTCGGGTGTTGTTGTCCTATACCGACATATTCTCCCTCAGTATCCTTGTGATGCATAAAAACCCATAAGGGATGGGAGTGTTCTTAATTGAACAAAATGCCGCATGTATAGGTGCCCAAAAATAATATCCCCAGAACATTACTAAGATCCAATTGTTTTAGAAGCCACCCTATTATCCAAAACATTCTTTGAAAGTAGTGCATTGAAATTTACTTCTGAGAAGTTACTTGCCAAGTGTGACTACAGACTCGTGTCATAAGTCACATGTAAAATCATCTCTTCAAAGCATGAGGAAGGCCCACCTAAAAGGGTGGTTTCTCTCTACTAGGGTTGTAAATTTTTTTTTGATGTTAAACTTTCCCAAAATACATTTCAAAACAATCCAAAACATCAAACTCAATGCTTGATTTAAAGAGAAAGAACACATCAAAACAAACACTGAACACGGTGGTCAAACCACAAACCCTTTGACTTGGTGTACGCTTTTGAGAAAATCCCCTTATTTGTACTCCTTGGAGGATTTCCTTCAAGGTTTCCGAATATCCTGGCTTTTGTTTCAAGTTGCATCAAAATCAAAGTAAACATTAGGGAACTATGGCTTGGGTGTTGTGATTTCACAACTTAATCTATAGATATTCAGGTCACATAAAGTCCATGCTTTTGGAGTCAGACTAGTGTTGTTCTATCATTTGCCATACTCCAAAACACAGAGGAAAAAAACACATGGAGACCATTTTTCACAAAACCTAAACAGTTGCATCATTTCCAGTGCATTTGCACAAAATTTAAATGCAATTGCCATAGTTTATGAGCAATAGCCAAAAATTTCAGTGCATTCGTTTGTTCTCCTAGAAAATTCACTGACAAAAATAAATTGCATGTAACAAAAAATGAGCACTTTTTGTGGGATCCGTGAACTTGCTTTATTTCCTTGCATTTTCTTGTAAGAAAACAATGCACTTGCTACTAAGATCCTTGCATTTTCCAAAAACAAACTCACTTTTTTCCTAAAGATTCCTAGCATTTGACAGAAACACACCAAGGTTACAATTGTCATTCTAGCTCACAGTCTTGAACATATTACTGACTCTTCAAGAAAAAAAACCAAGGTTATAGGGTCATTGTTCAAACAAAACAAGTGGAAAACCAGGTAAGTCTCACATCCATCATTCCCATCCTATTTATTGAAGATCAAAATCAAACAAACCATTGGGGTCATTCCTTCACTCAGACATCTATGATATCAACAGTTACTTGGGACTCACAAATAGTACAAGTAAGCTTTCCCTCAACATATCCTCTAGACAAGGAAGTGGAATATAGACCCTAGTTCTTCAGCATTTTGATTTCCAAAAATTAGCCACATTCCAAAACAACACTCAAACCTTAGGGTCTTGAGCTTCATAGCAACCATCACACCTTAAGACCATCTAGTGACCTACCGCTCCAATTCAACAACCATACCTTGTAGCACCAATATTTCAACCAGGTAACACATACATTGAAGGTGCGCAAACTGACATCATAAGTAATTTGAGAACCTTCATATTTGAGAAGAACGAAACACCCCACCAATTTCTCAATGCATCAATCATCTTAGACGAAGAGGAAGAGAAAGCAGACATAGCAGCCAAAAGACTCGTGTTACCACCTCCCGCATGGCAATAGATATGATCCTCTTGGAAATATAAACTAAGTGACCTTATGATAGGTTATTGAGCACCATAACGTCCCCAAGAGATGTCAATCTATTACCCAAATCACTCTTATCAAGGGTCACAACATCAAATAGGGAAACAACATCAGGGATTTCAAAATCACCATCAAGGAACAAATCCTAAACATCAAATTTCCCTAGATAAAATTGAGAGAGATCTTGAGGAAATTAAACAAAATCGAAATATGATGTATCACCAATGCCATGTGCAAATTCAAAACATTACATATCCACAACAAATAGACATTATTCCACAAACACCTCAATATCCACATCAACAACACTTGCAATATTCGCAGTATCAAGGAGTTCCACAACACCAAGGTGTACCTCAAAATCAAGATCAAAGGATTTCTCAAGTTCAATATCAAGGTGCACCCCACCCTCAAGGTACCTACAACACACAAAAAGGACTTAACCCTCCTTATACATAACATGGTTATCAAGGGTCCACACCTTCACAAAAAACCACCTATGATCAAGCAAACGTCATCAGACAACAAGATTATAACATCCTACCAAACCAAACGAACACACCTATTGATGATCAGCCAAGAAGGAAATTCACACCTTTCAGAGAGACTTTAGAGGTAATCATGCACAAACTAGTACAACAAAACCTTATCAAAATCAACGATAGTCCAACTTATGGTGAACCAAACTTTAAACCTCTTGGGTATAGACTGTATGAACTATGTGAGTTCCACAAAATTAGAGGTCATGATACATCAAAATGTGCTACACTCAAAAACCTCATCCAAGAACTCATTGATCAAGGAGAAATAGCTATTGAAAATGATGTTCAAGGGTCAAACACTAATGACAACAATGACAATGTCTCAACCTCAAAATTTGAAAACAACGATCAAGAGCTATCTATCACTGATCACATTGATAATGTCTCTACATCATCTAGTGAGCAAGAGTACATAAATCAAGAATTTAATCCCAAGCATGATCAAACTCAATCACCCAATTCTAGCAATGATTTATTCCAAGATATATTGACATCATCCAACCTCATGATAATACATATTGATGATCAAGAGACTCTTAATCCAACACCTATACCCAATGAAGAAAATCTAAGCCAAGAGTTATCACCCATATGTCCACATTTTGAGAAAATCCAAGGATCCTTTATAGGAAATCCCTTTGAAATTGATCCATGTCAAGAATGTGATCCAAAGCATGTCAAAGATAATACCACACAAAGTCAAGATCCAAAATCCTTATCATCAAAATACTACAATGACTTGGTAGATATCTTCCAAGACACCCAATATTTTCCAAAAGAAGAACAGATCCATACAACAAACACACATACATCTACCCATGAGATGCTTACTCCTAATGGACATGTAGATGATCTGCATCCAAGAAAAGAGTCTTATACTCTTGATATCACAAACAAGGAACAAGAGTCACCTACTCTTAATGTCTTTACACATGATCAAAGAACAACAAAATCTATATAGACATATCTAAAATTGATCAAGAAGAAGCATTAAGATCGTAAACATCCTCCAGACAGGTTGAAGACATCAAGCATGAAAATATGGGGCAGAATATCTTGAAATCAACAAAGATAATGGACAATCCTGAGCAACAGAGCATTGGGTACACAACAGTCAAAGAAGCACCAATATATTCTGAAGGGCCATCAAAATATGATATTTCACAGGGTCAAGAAAAATATATAAATCAAGAAGTTATCCCACACATGGAGGATCATATCAATGAAGAAGCTATCACATTTGAAGATCCACAATAGAGCAGAGAAATATTAGCACCTTGTTTCCAAGGTAAGACATATCCTATTGCAAGTATGATTTTTTCAATAGATGAATTATCAAGACAGAGGAGAATGCCTACATGAACAAGGTATCCCAACACCAATACAAATTATGGGAAATCTTAAGCATCAAGGTCTTGGTTATTCAAAAACTAAAAGATCTAAACATATCAGTGATACCTCTATAGTACTGGGGGAAACTTTATCTAATGCAAGCATCAACATAGAGAGCACGAAGATTCCTTACGATGAAATTGCTACCAACACTACAACTAGCCATATCATAAATCATCATCCATGTATTTTTCCACCCTCTCATTGGGACCAACAACAAAATAAAAAGGTATACCCAAGAACGAAACAAGTCATTGAAGCAAAAGAATCAGCAAAGTAAATGGAAAAAGCAAAGACAAATGGATACAAAAGAAAAAGCAATAAAATCATCCCTATCAAATTCCATTAGTCAAAGAAACTATGGAGAAAAATCAAAAAGAGAAGTTCATCCATCAAAAAAGTCTAGCAATGCAAAAGCAAGCTTCAAGAGTGACCTACAAGGTATATCAAGATGTTGGTCCTGTTAGAAGATTAATTTTTACTTGTAAAGGTTATTCTTTAATTGTAATTATTTATTAACTTGTAGGAATATTCCAAAGGAATCCCTACAAGTCTTGTCTTTTTTGTCATCTCACACATGTGTGAGGATGGCTTATTTTTAATTCCTTTATTAAGGAATATTTGTAACCACCTCCTTAAGAGGTGACTCTTTGCAAACACATAGATGAATGGTGGCATTCATTGAGTTGGGAGTTACATTCTAACTCCTCCTTCTCACCTCTACTTATTGAGGTGCCTCTCCTCTCATTCTTCAAGATTCAAGCAAGCAAGCTAAGGCTGAAGCTCTCTCTCTCTTTGTATTATTCTTTAGGCATTTTGCCTCCATTCATAATATTGGGGTTTTTTCTTGTTTTTCCCCTTAACAAATTCGTGTGTCTCTCTTTCTTTGGTGGTACTTGGTTTTGCTTCTTCAATCTATTTAGTAATATCTTTCCTTCAAACAATTGCTCATTGATTAATTCTTTCCATTGCTCTTTTTTATTTCCTTTCATGGTATCAGAGCTTGGTATTACTAATATTTTGTGAGCTACATTGTTGAAGGTTTACCAGATTTTTAAGCACACCAGTGGAAACACTCTCAAAGAAGAGAAGAAGAGCAAAGTGTCTAATTTTGGTTGTTTTTTGTCTTCTAACCTATTTTTCTTGTGCAAGATTTCATTTCTAAGTTTTTTTTATTTCAAATTTCAAATATGTGCAGGTTTCTATATTTGTTACAGATTTCAAATATTTTGTATAAAGTTTTCTAAGTTTTTGCTAAATATCAATTTAAATCTGAAAACAAATCCTTATAATTTGCATGCATATTTATATTTTTGCAAAAAAAATAGAAACCCTCAAATAAAGGGTTATATTTCTTGTCTTTTTTTATCTGTAATTTTTTTTACAATATCAAGCTAAATCTATAAACAAAATCTCTATATTTTACATTTTGTGAAAAAAATCAATTTTTTTAAGGATCTAACGTAGTTCAAAAATTCTTTTTAGAAAAAGGCTAATTTGCTTTTTTGCAAATTTGTAGAAAATTTCTCCATAGTTGCATGTTCAAATTTCTGTAAAAAATCAATTTAAAAAAAAAAATCTCTACAATTTATTCATATCTGTATACTAAATATGTACAAAATTCATTATTTTTTCTTTTAAATCTGTATAACAGATTAAATTTAAAAAGAACAATTTATTTTCTTTTAAAAAATCATTCAATGTTATAATCTCTTTTTTTTAATACTAATAAATACAAAAAATATAATAAAATAGGGCTTCAACCCTCTCTCTAGCCATCTCCATTGCTTGTTGTTTGTAAGTTTCTGCCATTGCAAATCCTTCTTTCACCTTTGCATGTAGTTGCCACGCTTCTTGCCCTTCTCTGCAAAATATATATATATATATATATATAAAGAAAACCTTATTTCTTTGGCTATTGCTCCTCCTCTATCACTGGTTTCAAGTTTTTTCAAAAAAAAATCTTCCAAACTCCTTTAAAAAGTATTTTAAAACCCTAAAATAAATCCCACCCACCTCAAGTTTTATTTTGTTCAAATTCCATTTTATTCCCCTTGTGTTTTTTAAGGGCATTATTTTTATTTTTAGGTTCTTTTAATTTGAACTTTTTAGAAAGGCATAAAAGGTTTTTTAAAAATAAGCATTAAGGAGGCTTTTCCACGTGGTATAATAAAACTTTCATTTTTTTATATTTTTTAATATAGTCTTTTTAAATAAAACTTTTCATCTTTTTAAGCAAAAATATATTAAATTTATATTTTTGTATATATAACTTTTTAAGTTTTAATATTAATCTATTAATTTAAAAAATATATATTTTTAATTTAGCATTTTTATTCATTTTTAAAATATTATTGCTTTAATTTCAAATTTATTATTAATTTAATTTAGTATTCACATAATGTTTTGAATCCATAGTTGGTATAATTATTTAATTGCATAGTTATTTTTAAATTATTTATTTTGCAATAGCAAATCTAAAGGAGTTATTTGTTTTTTTAAAGAGTTTTTTGAAGATTTAATTCAATCAAGAGTTTTTTTAAGCAAATATTTAAAGTAGTCATTATTTTTATCATAAAGTTGTGATTTTTTTTATTACAATCATGTCTACTTTAATTCCTGAAATTAAGTTGAATTCTTCTAACTATCATTCTTGGAAAACTCGTATATGCTTTATTTTTCAGTTTAAACATCTTTTAGATGTAGCTACAGATCCTAAATCTAAACCAGGTTTATCTGCATCCAAAGATGAAATCAAAAAATGGAATCTCAAAAATGAGGAAGCCCTTGGCCTCATAGGTATCTCCATGTCACCTAAACTTTATGTTCATATTGGGACATGCACAACTACCTATGAAGCATGGGACAAACTCAAAACAATTTATGATAGCTCAAATGAATCAAGAAAAATTCAAATTCAAGATCAACTTGAAGATTTGAGGTATTCTAATTTTAAATCTATGGATGAATTTTTATTGAAATTTGATGCTTTAAATAGTCAATTGGATGGTTTAGGAGTTAAATTAGATAATCTTAGATTAATTCATCTTATTCTTAAAAAGTTTCTTCCTAGACAATTTCAGCAATTCATTACTAATATTCATGCTCAATTAGCTATTCCTTCTTTAGCTACTCAATTAACTTATGATATTTTTCGTGATTTATTAAGACAAGAAGAGGCTAAGTTAATTCAGTTTGGTACTCTTAAGTCTAATGAACATGCTTTCTTGTCTAATCATAAGCAAAATTTTAAACCTCAATCTAAACAACATTATAATTCCAAACCTCATTATAATAATGGCAATGATCCTAGAGAGTTTAACTCTTCTAAGAGACCACATTGCACTTATTGCAATAAGGATGGTCATTGGAAAAATACTTGTTTTAAAAAGAAAAATGAGAAAAAGCCTATGAATCAAAATAATCAACAGTTTCATAACAATGGTAATCAATCTAGATGTGCTTTTACATGTAGTTTTAATGTTTCTAAACCTTTTGAATGGGTTAATGATTTAGGTGCATCTCAACATGTTACTTCACATAAAAAGTTTGTTTTTTAAATAACTTCACAAGTACTTTATTATTGGACTTGATCAACCCAATAATAGTGTACTTGTTTTACTCAATTATATTTGGAATATGAAAAGGGGATATTCATGTAGTCATGAATGCATGAATATCGTCTTAAATGACTTATTTATACTTAATAATTATTCTCTTCATAGTATGCATTTCCCATTATTCCATCACAATTTTTTTTAATATTATTATCATTATTATTTATAACTTAAGGTGGATTGATTTGTGGCTTGAGAAATTATCATTCTCTCTACCTAAGTCTTGATCTATTGCAATATTTAAAACAAACCTAGTGTTTCCTTCTCAACTACAATTATGTTGTTTTGATAAAGGGAATTTGATATTTTATTGTGTCTCATTAATTTGATATTGTGCCTTATTGGTAAATTTGTCATTTTGATGGATTTATTTCATCTATATATTTTTGAAAATTAATAGCTCATTGGAGTACTTGCCTTCTTGATGGATTTATTCCATCTATATATGTTTTGAAAATTATTCACTTTATCAAGTCTCAATGAAGCCTTTACATATATATTTTATGCGCTAGTCGCATTTGCAATAATGTTGCATAGGGAGCCCTCTCTATAATGAATCATATATTTTATCAAGTCTCATTGGAGTTTTTTTTTGGGGACCCATGGAAAATATTTTCATCCACTTTGATGGTATGCACTTACTTATTTATGTTGAACTTAGATCTATTTTCTTAATTGATTGGGATCAAGTTCTTGAAACTTTTATGTTTCATTATTTTTTTTAAGGCAATATGGTTTTTATACCATTATTAGGACTAATTTTCAAAGTCCTTTAGTATTAATCTTGACACAATTTCCCTTTACATTACAACAAATGATGTAGTGAGAGGAAACCTAGAACTATTATTGCTATGTCTAGATATATTGACATTTTATAATTTAGGCTATGCTTTCTTTCTATCTCATTGTTTCATTAGAAGTAAAAATGGTCCAAATTTATATATTAAACATAGTGAAAATGATATTGTGATTATTATTTTAATGATTTAATTATCACTTCTAGTTCTAACTTTTTGATTAGTGATGTTAAGTCTACTCAATCAACAATTTCAAATGAGTGATTTGGGCCTATTACATTATTTTGGGTATGCAAATATGGAAAACACCTAAAGTGTTGGATTGGTTTCTAGATTTATGTCTAAACCACAACAAACTCATTTTAAAGTTGTAAAAATTATTTTAAGATATGTTAAAGGCACTCTTAATCTCAAGGTCTCTTTTATGATGCAAATTGTGATTTTTCTTTAAAAGGTTATACTAATTCAAATTTAGGAGGTGATCCCAATGATGGGAGATCCACTTGTGGTTATTGTTTCTTTGTTGGATCAGGTGCAATCTCATGGAATAGTAAGAAACAACAATCTACTTCTCTTTGTTATACAGAAGCTGAATATAAAGGTTGTACAAATGCATCTAAAGAAGCATTATGGTTAAGAAGATTACGTGAAGACTTGGGTCTACCTCAAAGGATCCTACTCCTTTATATTGTGATAATCAAAGTGCTATTGCTTTGGCAAAGAATCCAATTTTTCATGCAAGGACCAAGCACATTTCTCTTCAACATCACTTCATTAGAGAGCAAATTGAAGACAAGCAAATTTCTATTTTGTATTGTAAAGGTGAAGATCAAGTTGCGTATATTCTGATTTCAAAGCTCTTTGTAAAGATAATTTCTTTCTCATTGTAAAAATCTTGGATTACAAACCCATTGAAGGGTTTCACGTAACCTCCCCAAGCAGTTTAAGGGGGATGTGTTAGAAATATTTAACCTTACTTGGCAGTGCTATTCTTTAATTGTAATTATTTCTGTTAACTTGTAGGAATATTCCAAAGGAATCTCTACAAGTCTTTTTGTCTTTTTGTCATCTCACAGATGTGTGAGGATGGCTTATTTTTAATTCCTTTATTAAGGAATATTTGTAACCACCTCCTTAAGAGGTGACACTTTGCACACACATAGATGAATGGTGGCATTCATTGAGTTGGGAGTTACATTCTAACTCCTCCTTCTCACCTCTACTTATTGAGGTGCCTCTCCTCTCATTCTTTAAGATTCAAGCAAGCAAGCTAAGGCTGTAGTTCTCTCTCTTTGTATTATTCTTTAGGCATTTTGCCTCCATTCATAATATTGGGGTTTTTTTCTTGTTTTTTCCCCTTAACAAATTATTGCCCTCTCTTGCTTTGGTGGTGCTTGGTTTTGGCTACTCTCAAATCTATTTTGGTAATCTCTTTCCTTCCTCAAACAATTGCTTATTCATTAGTACTTTCCATTTCTCTTTCTATTTCCTTTCAAGGCCTAATTTCACAAAAGGATTTGATCCGTATGGGTACATCAAGTTTGCTAGGAATAAAATGAACTTGGGCGGGTATGATCATATACCCTATCCATATGATGATCTAATCAAGAATTTGGAGGAGGAAGAAGTAGAAAGGGTTGTTGATGAATACAATAGAGGATTTCCAAATACAAAGTTGTCTTTTAGGGAAGAGAAATCTGGTGATGATAGGCCTCATAGCATAGTTGATAAAATTTCCAGATTAAGAACCAAAGATTACAAGTATCCTCCTAGGGAACCAAATGTTGAAGAGAGTTTAGATACAGATACAAGGTAGATGGAATACAGATCATTTGTGGATGATGATGAATTTGTTAAAACTCTAGAATTTAAAGCTTTTTATACAAGCAAAAAGGAACATCAATAAGGGAATCAGTGGAAAATATAACACCAAGTAATGAGGGGTAATTATTGAATAGCTTAAATTCAAGTGTGGAGGAAGAAATGGAAAACATGACCCCTGAGAAGGGAAGAAAACTATTGGAAGATGAAGGTGTTATGATTTTCCCTGGGTTAGATTTAAAAATTTCTTTGGTTTTTGATAGCTTCTTGAAGAATAATAATGCCACACATAAGCTCATACCTGAAGGGGTAACAAATATTTATGCAAGATCCAAGTATAATCTAGATGAAGGATCACTCATGATATGGGCCTTGTATTCTCCACACAAGAGATCTATTGTGATTGATACTGAAAAGGATTTTGGGCATGTTATGACATTAAAAGTTGGTGAAGTTGATCCCATAACTATGGTAAAGATTGGTATTAATGTTTCCAAGTTGAATAAAGCTCATATCTAGATGTTAATTAAGGAGGAAGAAATGTATAAGATGAACAATGAAAGATTACTCAGAGAAAATGATCGTTTGAAAGATATGGTGGGAATTACACTAGGATCCACAAAGCAGTTGACTCATGGTGGAAGCTCCTAGAAAAAAAGACCAATGGGAAGGATCAAATGCATATTCTCAGAGTAAACATGATACACTTGCTAAAATAATCAGAAAAAGGTAGGACAAATTAATGACTTTGTTGAATAGGATTTGGGGAGCACATTCAAGAATTTATATTCCAGAGCAAGAACATATGAGAATTGATGGCAAGATTAAAGAAAAGTTCCAAGAAATGAATAGAAGAGATGTTCCTGATAATATGGTCATTGATAATGCTAGCCACATTATGAGAAAACAAAAAGAATTTCATGAGGAAATGCAAGAAGATGCAAGGGGATTGATTGAAGCCACAAAAAAGGGATTGTTAGCATTATCTAAAGATGGAAGACAAATGAACGAAAAGGCTAAATGGGTTGAAGAATGTGAGTGAATACTACAACAGATTCTCGAAACGGCTATAGGGAAAGACTCTACATTGGACAAGGCTTGTGAATTGAATGAGAAGATGGTAATGATGGAGATATCAATCCAGAATGCACTAGGAGATGCTGACACACATGAACGATAGGATTATTTTGATCATTTATCGAAAGTTCATTTGTGGCTAAACATAGCTTAATTTTAGTTTTCATTATTGTTGTTAAGAAAAAAAAAATTGAAAGGGCATGTCTTTTCATGATTTTGATGTATTTATATCTATTTTATGTTGTCAAAATAGACATAGGCGAATAGAAGTATACAATAGATAGTTTTCAATGATGTTTTCATCAAAAAGGACCAAGATGTACGTGTAAATTTTAAAAGGGTTAATGGAAAATCTCAGATTCAGTGGCTTTGTGTTGGTATCAATTGTTTGTTAATTTAATTGAAGATATTATTAGTTTGTCTCCATATTTAATATTTCTCTTTTGTTTAAATTTGTATATCAAGCATATTTTTAATTTATTAGTGCACATTTGTTGTATCTGTGTGGCATAATTAATTGGGTCTTTCAAGTAAAGACTAGGTATTTCAAGTAAACACTAAAATCCTCTTGATTATTCATAGCAACTTAGAATTATTATGTTGGATCATTAAAGAAGAATTTGATAATTACATCCCTGCCAGTTTATACAAGTTATAAACATAGAAGTGCCAAATAGTTAGAATTATTGCTAGTTATAAGTTACTTAACTTTGATTTCTATTTGACTCCATATACCCAACAAGCATTGGTCCCATACATTTCATTTCATTCATTTTTTTTTACATCTGTTAACATATTGATCTTTACTTTAAAACTACTTATGCAATCTATACCAAATTAGGATTTCATCTCTCCACATTAGATTTCCATTGTGGATAGATTTCTTAGGAAAGAATCACATAGTTCAAGCCTACATCATTCACATAGGTAGACCCACCTAGGTTTAGCAGCACCTGAGGAGAAGAAGGTCTAAACCATTCAGCCTTGTATGTTACCATGAAACATACCAAGAGTTTGGCAATGTCTTGAGGTATTTTACCTACGTTTTTGAGAGCTAACAGGTGGCTCAATATGTCCTCTTTGGATCAAGGTTTGTTCTTTTGGAATTTCAGGATTTATGTATAGCAGAGTCCCCATAGTTTTGTTCACAAGAGTTCCATTGAAATATCCAACATGTGCATTTTTAACAATCAAGACGACAACTGAACCAGGGGTGCAAAACCTTTCTAGCTTGTTACCCCTTGCTTTCCAATTTGAACCCCACAAATTAACATCAATACAACAGGATGACAAATCATTAAGTTTAACAATTCTGTAAATTGTTTCAGACTGATCCTTTCTTTCAATAGTTGATACCTTTCCTACATGCACCACAACCCCAATAATATCAATCAAAGTGTTATAGCTAAAATTTGCAATTTCCTTTATCAGGATGAATTTAAATACTTTTTCTGGCACAAAGGCCTCATCATCACAACATTTCAATATCAAGTTTTGATCCAAAATGATTTCAATCTAGCTATTCAACCTATTAAATTTCCTATCTTCTTGTCTCACCAAGCCATTTGACACATAATAAGTATACCCTAGCTCAACCCTATCATAATGGAATTATGTTGTGTCATTAAAGAAAGTGATGTGTATTTATGTTCCCCACCGCTAATAATGTCAAACTAACACTTGGCCTTGCACCCCTCGCTTACTATATAATCTGCATATCCCTTTTGAAGCTGTTACTCCGCCTTTATTGTCCATTCTTGTTTGGTAAATATTTAGCCCTTTAGTAGGGCTTTTACATTTCATAAAGACTACTATACTCAAGGACAAGGAATCCAAAATTTTGAGGCTCGTTTGGATGGGGAAGGTGACTTGCAACCACCTATTTGTTCTTTCTAATCTCTAAACAAATAACTAGGTTTTCCAATTAGTTAGCACTCTGAAAATTTGACATCTAAGGACAATATGACAATTTCCCTGGAACCAAATGAAGATCAAATATTAAAAAAGGTGGTCCCCACAAACAAGAAAGCATAAAACAACAACTGAAAGCAATGTAAAACAATAGCCAACCTTGATTCTTGCAGCTTCCTACACAAATAGTTTGTCAAGCACAAGATGGAACCTATTTTCAATGCCCCTCTAAACAAAATGTCATTGTATTTTGTAGTCAAAGTCCCTATTTGCATGTGGATTCCATCAGAGAGGACAAATTTGTAGCTTTCAACTAGGCATTGATCACCTCCTAGTTTTTGGAAAGACATTCGCTGGAGAACCAAAGATGGGACAACATCTCCAGCATCAATAGATCATATCACATGTGCTATCAAGGTTGGACATACATTTGTATCCTACAAGGAAGGTTTACTCAGCCAAGCAAAAGCAATGAGATGTTCATGGCCATGAGACAACTCTAGAAGCAAAAGCAAGGGAAAGAGGTAGCACATAATGAATTAATTATTGCTATCCGATAAACAAGGAAGCATACAACAATGTAGACACATTTCAAAATTGTAACCTTTTTTTTCTAACACATAGGTCATTCCCAAATGGCTAGTAAATCAAAACAAAAATCAAACATAAAGAGTTTGAATACAAATTTGCTAGAATATATATTACAACAACTATTAATTCAAATGAATCATGTTCACAGTTCACTAGATGCACATGGAAAAGTGTCAATATTATTGTTAGTAGAAAAAAAAACTTACAAGAGTGTTGCTTGAGGATTGTTCATCATCCTGGGGAGAGCCAGAGTCCACCAACATTGTTGGGGCTGCTCTTTTAAAATTTGAGAGTTGTAATGTCAGCGGTTGACTACAAGCTCTATGCCACAAGAAAATGAGGGCCAAATGTTCAATCAAAGCAACAAACACTGACAAGGACCGCGACCAAAACACATACAAGAAATATAAAACAACAATAAAATGAAAACTATCGAGATATTCAAAACACAACTTTGTCTCTCAATTTTTTTGTACACACATAAACAATATGATAGCAAAGGATTAATAAAAAAAGGGTTCAATGATTCAAATAACACTTAATATACAATTTATTATTCAATTTTTTTAAAAGAAAAAAATTAATCTTTTTTTTTCATGAGACATCAACAATATGATCAAAAATAAAAATTAAAAAAAGGGTTCAATGTTCCATATAACACTTAATATACAATACATCATTGCAAGAGTACCATGTTGAGGCTCAAACAAATAACAAATAGTTTCCCAAAATAATAAACATCAAGAAGATTATGTATGTACATTGTTTACATCTACTTTGACATACATGCACATCTACACATAGGAGAATTTAATATTGTTCCACTTATGCCTCCATTATATGGCGATGGTTGCAACACAATAAAATTATCTATGTTGTTTTCCATAAGGCATTGTTATCTATTGTTCTCTAGCTTTGGCTATATTGTTTCATTTTTTATACATAATAAAATAGTAAATGGTATAGAGTTTATGTTGTTATCCAAAAGACATTCTAGACTATCATTGCCACTCTATTTATTTTCCCTATGTGCAAAAATCTACATATATGATATTAGATGCAAAAAAAAATTATTACAGAAGAGTTAAAATACAACTTATGATTTGAAGGATATCCCAACAAAATAAAGATAGGGATCACTATGTATCAATGCTCTTCTCATCCACTATGACATACATACATTCCTACACATAGGGGAAATGCATTGTCCATCAGTGTGATCAAATGTCTGCACAATTTTTGATAAGGAAATTTTGGCTATCATTCCATGGCTTTACCTGCTATCATAGCTATGAGCAAGGACAAAAAGATTCTATGAAGGTGCAAGTCTGATCATCCATTGTCTAGCTACCGTCAAGTTGGGAGTATGATTTTTTTGTGTTTTTCAGCATGGGGTGATAGTTGCAAAAGTAATAAAAAATTGTCAGTTGTGATAATTTATTGCCCATTTTTTGAAGACGGTCAAGATAGCCAAGAGCAAAGAGAAAGCAAGCAGGAATATGTACACTTGAACCAAGCAGGAAGAGGTGTAACTTCAAAAAACCCTTTTTATTTCTAGCTGTTCTTATACATACTTGTCGACATGGTTGTATGCATATATAGATCTACGTATACATATACACAAACATATATACATGTAATTCAATATTTTTAGTGTATACAACATCTTGGCATAGTTTTGTGTAGACATATGTTTGTCTAATGCATTTGTATGTGTGAGTGTGTATGGGTGTATATGCATTTTCTACATGTATCTTTCAGCTCATGTGTTTATGTATATATAGATATGTCTATTTTTTAATATCAATTTGCTTCTTGTTTGTCTCAATTTCCACATACTCTTATATCTCCACAATTGCTATTCACTATTCTATTTTCATCTAATTTTATGAATATAAATATCTACACATAGGGAAAAGTAACTGGCACAGAACAAAAGAAGGAAAAACAATATAAACTATATAACATTCACTATTTTATTGTGTTGCAACCATCGCCACAAAACATAGGCCATAAATGGGTGTCACCAAAAAGTGTATACTTTGCTTGATATGGGACTTAATGAGGCCTTGATTTGGTGTTGTGAGGTGTTTTACACATCCACACTAAGTCTTGAACCCTTGCAAACTCAATAAATTGCATTTAATGATGTCTTGTAAAGGTATTGTAAGGTGTTGTAACACATCTTCACACTTTTCTAAGACCATAATGTTATAATTCACCTAAATAACCTTACCAGGACCTATTTCAAAGTGTTGTAAAGTATCATAACAAACTTTCACACTTTCCTAGGCTTTTCATCAATATTTATACCTTGCGTATGCTTTAATGGCCCCGTTATGCACTTATAGGCCTTAATTGTCTTGTTGAAGAACCCGATAAACAACATTTAATACATCTTAATCTTCAACATCCACTCAAAATTTCCCAGGTGGACTAAGTTTCCACCTTGGGTGACTTAGTCCCATTTGGCTCAAAAATAAAAATTAATTTAAATTTCTTTCAATTTTTTATTCTTTAAGACCTAAGGTCAGCCTGTGATGAGGTATTTTCAGGAATTTAGGCATAATTGTGTATAAATATGGGTTTTTCCCCTCATTTTTCAATCTCTCCTAACTCATCTTAAGTAATAACTCTTTATCATTCATCACTCATCATGTTCTCAAGTCAAGCAAGCTAGGGTTTTATCATTGCAAGACATCAAGATAGCTTCCTAAGACATTTAAGGGAAGATTCTTCAACTATTGTTGCAAAAATTCAAGATCTATCACCATGGCAAGGAACTAACTCCATTGTTTCATGCTTCATTATCTCATTTCTTTATTTTGGTTTAATTACCTAAAAAGGGGTTTGACCAAGGCAAACCCCCATGCCCTAACATTCAACATTTCTCCTTCTTGTCTTGTGTTGTAGATTTAGGAACTTTAAGGGTTTGAAGATCATTGAAGATTAGGTTCAAGATTCATTGAAGACATCTCCTTGTTGAAAAAATAAAAGTATCAATAAAAAGTCACTTTCAGGCCCAAAAATTAGAGTTTTAGAAGTAGACACCTGTGGGAAGCCAAAGTGCAGACCCAGGGCATCTGTTTCCACTTCTAATTTTTTAGAAATTTAGAAGTGGACTAAGTCGCCACTAGTGGTGACTTAGTCCCACTGAATTTTTTTCATAAATTGTTGTAGATTTGGATACCCATTTGGCTAAAACGGGCTCCAAAGTAGTTTACCTGGTCTGGGACTAAGTCGCCCAACTTGCCATAAGTGTCTCAGTTGGCTCAAAAGTTAGATTTTTAGAATTTCAAAGGTCTCTGGAATCTCCATTCTACTCTTCATTAGTTTCCAGGTGCACACATTCTATTTCATAGCTTTCTATCTAGTTTTGTTTGCATTTCTAGGTCATTTATAACATGTTTGCATACAACACTATGTTTTCCAACACTTCACATTTCTTTAAAGATTTAACATCAATAAGTCATCTTTTTTTCAACTTATTGCATTTAGAAATCACATTTAAATACATTTCATCACTTTTACATTAATCTTGAGTGTAAGCCATTGCATTTTGGGACCCCTTTCAATCTCCTTTCTCCTTTTAGATGAAAAATCCTATGAGGAGAAAAGTATTGTGGGGGAAAACAAAAATTATCATTTACAAAATGACACAATATTTAAACACTTTATGCTATTTTGTAGCACGCATACATACATTGTCCACTAGCCTATTCAATGGTGATATCAATGTATTTTACTACACTAAATATACAAGTTGTCGTACATATGAATGTTGGTTGCATCTAATTTCACAAGTACACATATCTACACATAGGGGAAATTATATGACATAGAACAAAAGAAGGAAAAACAACATAAACTGTATAACATTAACTATTTTATTGTGTTGCATATGCATTTTGCACATGTATTGCTAAAGCCATAGCTCAACAATTTCAAATGCCCTATGGAAATAGTGTAGACTGTCACCATTGGCCACACAAAAATAGCCAACAATGTTGTATTGAGAAGAGCATGAACTTTTTTATTACTTTACAGCCATTTCCAACAGACAAAAAACCTACAAGAAACACAAAATTATGTCTTTCTTTTGTTGCATTTCATTTTTCTTTTCCTATGTGCAGATATGTATGTATGTGAAATAAGATGTAGACAACATTCATATAAAATCATCTGCATTTTTATTGCTTTGCTAGGATAGTTGTTATTTTTTTTGTCCTCAAGAGGAATTCTTACAATAATAGGCTTCTTATTAAGCACAATAAGAAACATTGGTTGTGACATACAATGTGCAGAAAATATTTTTGAAGTTAGGAAAATAGAATAAACTATTTTATTGCTTCAACTCTGGCTATATTGTTTTGTATTTGATTCATAATGCAATAGTAATTTTTTTATATTTTATGTTCTTGTCCATAAGGCATTGTTGACTGTTGGTCTATAGATTTGGCTATATTGTTTGCTTTCCGATAAGATGTTTAAAAATAGAATTTTCTAGACCATTACTATTGAAACTATTATTGTTTTATTTAAGATGTCAGTGTGTATGCCTATATATGCATTTTCTACATGTATCTTTGAGGTGATGCATTTAACTTATTGCTATTTGAGATATTTATTTATTTAATGCCTTTTATTGCACATGCATTGCATATTATTTGTTATAAATTATAGAACTCTTTATATTTCTTAATTTACGTATTGTCTACGAATGACACATGTTCATTGCACTAAACTTCACATTTTCCTTTGATTTTTGTAGAACATACTCAAGACAAACAATCTATTTTCACCCAAGCACTATCATCTACTCTTATTTTTGGTGTTTAGGAGCCCCAACATTGATAATGGTTTGAATTTCTCTTATGATCCTCAAATTTTTGAGTTTCCAAATTGCATAATCAGGATTTAGGGAAGTTATGTCTTGTAAATGACCTTTGAGAATAATGAGTGAGCTAAAATTCAATTTTATTTTCTTCTTACCACAACACCTTATCAAAAGTGAAATAGTATATCCTTTTCAATAGTCTCTTATAAAAAATCAAACGGTATACCCTAAGCTAGAGAGAACAACAATCAACAATGCCTTATGGAATCAATGATGTTTGCATATGCTATGACATACATACATATATGTGCATAGGGGACATACATTCTCCATCACTCCAATCAATAGTGCCATTACCAAGACTATTGTGTTGCTTTTGGAATGAAGGAAGAGGAACATTTGAAGCAAGTGGGAAGAGCTGCAGGTGGAGCTGCATGTTGGAAAAACCCTTTCTAGAGTATTTCAAAAATAATTCATGTTATTTTCCATAGGCCATTGTTGATTGGTGTTCTCTAGCCTATGGTATATTGTTTAATTTATGGTCTTTGTGTAGCTGCGGTGGTTGGAAGGAAATATTGTTTATTCTTTGTGTTGGATTATTACTATGAATTGTTGTGTTTTGTGGGATTTTCCATCTGGGCCACTACTGAAAGCAATATAGTTTTGAAAAAAAATTATGTTATTTTCCATAGGTCATTCTTGATTTTTGTTCTCTAGCATAGGCTATATTGTTTCATTTGTAGTCTCCGTGTAGCCACGATGGTTGGAAAGAAATATTGTTTATTTTTGCATTAGATTATTACAGTGAATTGTTGTGTTTTTTCTAGGTTTTTTCATCTAGGTCACTATTGAAACCAATAAACTTTCATTTATAGTTTGCGTTTTGTGGTGAAGGTTTTCAATGGGTTTTTCATTGTGATTTTTTGATTGTTGTATGGTTTTCGTGCAGTGACAATGGTTGTGAGCAACACCTGCCATTTAAAACCTTGGAAAACATAGCGAATGTTTGTGCCATTTTCAACAAGGAATTTTTAGGTGTGGTTTTGTGGCTTTAGGTCTTCTATGAGAGGTGTGAGTGAGGAAGGAAAGCTTCTCTAAACATGCAAGTGCAATTATTTTTTGTGGAATTTCTATGAAGGTTGTTGGAGCTTATTTTAGGTTTTTTGCATGGTTCAATGATTGCAAAAGCAATGATTTTGTTTTGCAAGTATCGCGGTAGATTTTGTTTTAAAAGAACATATGTAGGCATTGCATTCCCGTGATGCATTTGTAGGAATCTATTGCGGGAATATATATGCACACAAAAATAATGTGTCAAAATTGAATGATATACAATTTATATTGATTTCCATAGGGAATTATTGGATTGTGTGTGGTGCAGATGGTTGCAAGGAAAACACTAATGAACAATGCCATGTACAAATTTGGATGTATGTCATAGAAGTTGCAAATAACATTGATACATACAGAATCATTATTGGAATGATAAGCTGTATTTTGAGTGTTATATTAAACATTGATGCCACCATCTCTGTAGAACTTCTTCCTTAAATAACCTCTAAAAGTTTTTCAACACGTTGTATGTGGGAAAATATTACTTATTATGCTTGATATAAAGCCAAGTATATATGAATTTTTTCTACATATAATTTTACATACATACATATTTGCACATAGGAAAAGAAAAATGAAACACTACATCAGATGGAAAAAACCCATAGAGCACAAAAATTGATAGTAACAAACCCATCCAAAACCATCACCACAAAAGGTCAACCATAAATCAAACAATATCCACATACTCTTATATCTACACAATATGTGTTCGCTATTTTTAATTTTTATATGTATGTGTGGGTGTGTATGTGTGTATATGGTCATTTCCGATAAGATGTTGCTCAATAAATAATTTTCTAGGTTTCTCTTGAAACCATTATTGTTTCATTTAACATTCCCCTTTTTTTTCTTTTACCCTCAAAAAAGGAGTTGTTAGAATGGTAGACTGTATAGTAAGTATAATAGGGAACATTGATTTCACCATTGATTAGAGTGGTGGATGATGTATGTTGTTGCTCAAGGGTTTGGTGAGAGCCCATTAGGCTCCATGACCCAATATGGTAGTGTTAAGAGCATGCCTCATTATGTTGTCTTTGATTTTATATTTCCTATGTGTAGATTTGTGTGTTTTTGACATTAGATGTATACAACATTCATATGTTTGAAGACCACCTATGGATATATATGCATAATATCCTATGAGAGTCCATGGCCCAATATGCTAGGGTGGAGAGCAAGCTTTCTTTTGTTGTGTTTCATTTAATTTTCCCTATGTGCAAATATGTATCTATGTTAAATTAGATGTAGACAACATTTATATGCACGAGAACCTCTATATTAAATGTAATAAAAAACATTGATATCACTATTGATTATGGTGTTGGACAATGTATTTTGGTCTATCACTATAACCAATAGTGAGACTAATGTTTCATCTCACACTTAATATACAGCCTACCATTCTAAGAAATACTTATTAAGGAATAGACAAATAAGAACCATCCTTAAAAGCACAAAAAAAAAAAGAATTCCTTATCAAGAAGAACATGAATTGATTTATTACTTTGCAATCATCGCCACTACACAAAAACCATAAATCAAATAATTTATTCAAGGCCACAGAAGAACAATCAACAATGCCCTATCAAAAATAGCATAAAATGTTTTATTACTTCAGCAAGTATTAAACACAAGGCTTGGAAAATTGGAAGGTAACATATCATCTAATAAGAGAAATAGGGATGTGCTTTGAGTCATTCTATTATGCAATAATTGAATTGTGAACATATTATTATAAGTAAAATTAATAATAGCATCTTGATTGAAACTTAAGGTTTTTTTTTTTCTAAAGTTCCATGGCTAAATCTTTGAATCTCAACACCTTGTTATGATAATTAAGTATCATATGTTCAACCATGAGTGGAATTAATTTTAATAAGAGTTAAATATTAAACAAAACATTATTTATAAAGGAAAAAAAACATTCATATTTATTATTTTGGGATGATAGTGTTGGCAACTCAAGGGTAGACAACTGAGAGGGGGGGTGAAACAGTTGTCACTGAATTTCAAAATTATTCAACTTATTAACCTTATTCTCAGATCTGATCATTAATCATGAAAGCATAAATGAAAAACACATCAAAAGTACACATAAAACTGATATTTGTACGTGGAAACCCTGTTAGGGGAAAAACCATGGTGGAGGTCAGTCCACAAGATTATACCTTGTTATAAGTATAAGAGAATATGAATGGGGAATGCACATTCATTCAGGAACACTGCCTAGAGCTCACTACTCAAATACAAATAGGCTTACTACCCAAAGGAAGACACACTGTCTTACAAAAAGGTTCTGATTAAATCCATCAGACTTTGAACTAGGATAATATCATCTACTAATGCCTGGTTATAGTTCTAGTTAAGCTCATGAACATTTCTTCACTCTTCTTCACTCTCTGCTCTACCTTCAAATGATCTATACATTATTCACACATATTACTCACACAC
>VDFB02271358.1:854797809-854960482 GCA_007258455.2 Sequoia sempervirens | reverse complement strand
CATCTTCAATAACTCCTCTTACATCCTCTCACATCTCCAACAACATTCAATAAATTCTTCTTACAACCTTTCAAATCCTCAACCATTCTCATGTATTCCTCTTACATCCCCTCTCCTCAACGCATTTCCCAAAATGTGCTCTACTCTCACCCAATAGAATTGTGACAAGTGTCACATTCTCATTGGCTCCCATTTCATCCCACATTCACCAAATTCTCTCATTTCTCAACCCTTGAGTTATATAAATAGAAGCATTATCTTCACAATAGGGATCCACAACTTGAAGCAATATTACTATAGCCATTTTCACTATTAGCAATCACTATTTTCATCACTTTTGAGCTTATTTTCATCACTTAGCATCAATTTCATAATTAGAATCATCTACAACATTGGATATTATCATTGGGATTGGGAAATGGATTCATTCCACATCAAAGGAGTACCAATCCCCCTATAGGATGAAGGTTTGATTGATTTAGATGAGTTTGCATGCTTTTGTGTTGTTTATTTCATGTTTTCATCATATTTTCTTGTCTTTCTTGATTGAGAAAATCATAGGGAGTGTTTTGTTTGGTTTTGTAACATGATTAACACTTGTTTGTTGTCTCTTGTTAGTTAATTGTAGATTAGACACTCACACCTATGACCAACCCAGAAATTTTAGAGTTTGATATGCCAAGAAGCCCTTGACAAAATATTTTAGTAAAGTAAATTGCAAGTATATACAAATCCAAACTTCAAGATGTATATGAATGTGTTTTTGGGTAGTTGTGCAATTAAGACTCACAATGTAGTGTTCACTAATAAGGATAATTTTGTTGCACAAGTATGCTACTCTATTTTCCTCAAAATTTTCATTCATATGTGACAATGGATATACAACTCTCGAATGAACAACCCAATTCACTTTAAAAGGTTTTGAGTAGTTTCAAGTCTCTTGAATGTTAGGAAGTTATATATCTATGATAGAAATTTCTATTAGATTAGAAATCCCATATTTTGAGATTTTCTCCTATCTTTGTTTGTTTCTCTCTCTCAGAAGTTGTTGTATAATCTGTATCATTTCTCTAATATCTTTTCCCATACCATTCAATTTTTGAATCAAATACCACAAAACTTCTTCCAGGGCTTGCTTAAATTCACTTGTATGTTGTTCATGCTCTAAGCCCATTCTAGACATAAACTTATAATATGGGATAACAGAATCACCACTATAATATCACTACTATGAGCCTATAAAAACTGTACTAAATTTAAACAACTTAATTCTTAAAATTTCAAATTATAAATTTTTGAGATACAAAAGGAAAAATATTTAGGAATTTAATTTTTTACTAAGAACAAGTAGTATAGCTCTATTCTAATTACAAATGATAAACAGAATAGCTCAATTTCATCGGTTAGCCACTGCCAGACAAGAATTTACAACTCAAGATAGTTGAATCGCCATTTTAATATCATTACAATGGGATTAAAAAACTATATTGAATTTAAACAATACATGAAAAAAATTGGTTATAAAATTTCAAAATATAAATTTTTCAAATACTGAAGGAAAAAGATTTAGAAAGTAATTATTAAACTTTTTCTCCTCTAAAAAAGTCTATATGAGCATCTAGTCACAAATTGTTCTTTCACTTCTCAACAAATACTACCACGTGGGAGCTACACAGATGATCTTTGGTAGCAAACTTCTTCTGAAGGGTAGAGATGAAAGAAGGCTTGGAGATATAATATTTTGACACTAGTAGCTCATATACATATTTCACAAAACAAGCTTGTGACGCTCTTGTCTTTGCAATAAGTGTTTAGAGACAAATTTAACCTTATGCAATTTTAATATAATTAGTTTCTATTTTTGACAATGCAATGTTGATACAAGTCAAAGAAAGCATTGTAAAAGAGTTGGTACAAGATTCATCAGATAAGACCCTGCCACAGTGTTGACAAGGGAAAAAAAATCAGGTGAAGGGATTTGTTAATTTGTTCATATTTCACATGTGAGAATTCATTTTTATGAATCTTACTGTAAATTTCTTATGTTGTACAAATTATATGAATTAGGCTAATACACTATCATCTAACTCCTATGAGTTTACCAGATCCATTGTAGATGTAACATTCAACTTCAAACCACTAACATTCAGCTTCAAAAGCACCTCACCAAATGCCAAAGATGCAAAGTTGGAAATCCATCCATAGGGTTATTTGATAATCAGTGTAAGAATGCCTGAACTTTAACATCATGAAAATTTAATTCCTTAAAATTTATTATAACAAGGTGACTAGGTCCAAGACACAATAACTCAAACTATCTATTGTTCAATATTTTATGAATTCTTCACTACTTGAACATATTGACTAACCTTCACATATAACTAGAATGGAAATTCCTGTCGAGGGATACTTGAAGGCAGCAAAATTGGACCCTACAATGTAATTGGAGGTAATTGGAATTTTATATGGTATATGTGGTATTTACTTCTTCTAGGTTGTGTTTTATAAAGCTTTTATTCCTTTTTTAGAAACTTTAGGCATTCATCTGCCAGATGCCACTAAGGCTTTTGTATTGAGCATTAAAGTAGTATTTTTAGTAGTTATCTTAATTTTGAATTTGGTTTTGCAAACATATCTTTGCAGGGTTATCTCGTGGTTCATGACAATGGCAACAACCGAATTGGCTAGACTCATACAGATTGCATGAAGTTACCAAAGTTCTGAATCTTCTCCATTTCCTAATTATAACTTTGTAGCTTATAGAATGAAGTGTATTCTTTTATGCTTCATGTGATTTTATCATAGAAATTTTTGGGTGAATTGAGTGTGGTCAATTATAGTTTGGTCTTAAACATCGATTAAACTTTGCTCTAATAGCCAATGACGAATTCAATTTTCTCCAGATTTCTTATGTGCTTCTTAGTCCCAGATGCAAATGTGCTCAGAAGTTAACAGCTCTGAGATTTGTTTTCCTCTTATTGGTTGTGTTTAATGGCTACAAATGGCTCAGCAGGTGCAATGCAACTACCAATGCAAGAGAGCGCGCGAGTTTAGAGGAGGCTCCTGCAAATTGGCAGTGGTTGAAACAACTGGCAATTAGGGTTTTAGCTATGTTAACGATTTGTCATGTTTTTAGTGTTTTCATGCAAGGGGAAATGTTGTTGGCCTGTAGGAAATTCATTGCAAGCACTCCACTTGAGCTAATTTTACACTTGAGTCATAAATATAGAGCAAAGACTTGGTATTGGTTAGGGTAATTGCATTGGGGGCATACTGGCTTGCTTTGTTCCATTTTTCCTTTACATTGTTAGGGTTAGTTCCAAGTTTCTAGATATGGCATTCCACCTATTTGTAGGCCTTAAAGTTCCATAAGTGCAACTAACAAGTGAGAGATCAGAAGGAACTTGGGATGCCAGTTTCAAAGATTCAGGGTTTGATCTTGAAAATTCATGGCATTTATGTGATAAAGACAGGCTTGGAAGTCTTCATTTTAAGTGCTTTGAGCAATCAATTCCTTATGCAAAAGTGCCTCTAATTGACGAGGTAACCATTAAATTCTTATTACTGTTGCAATCTAGCTTGAAACAATTGTGTTCTATCCTTTTTCTTCTCCAAGCAAAGGAAACTTTAGACAAATTCATTTCTTCAATTTTCTCTAGGTAGGGAAAGGAGAAAAAATTGTGCATTGTTCTAATGAAATCCCTTTGTAAGGGTTACCCTTGATTTTAATCAAACTAAGTAAATGGCAACTTTTGAAATTGACCCCTACTAATCTTTAAAAATTTTAGTATTTTTTTTCAAAACCTATGTTCTTCAAGCCTAGTCTGTACGATGCTTGGTTCTGAGGAAACACAATTTGGAAAATTTGCAATTTATTTGAATTGTGAAGTCACTTGTACAGATGGATCCACCATGCCTTTTACCAACAATAAAGGGAAAAGTAAAATTGCAAGAGGCTATTCTAATTCTGGAATATCTAAATCAAATAACCATTTAACCTTCAAAAATGTGGTACATTCATTGTTTGCATTGCTTGAGGTAATATTGGTTGTTTTGTACTTTTCCTTGAATTTAAATTTCAATCTTGATATGAATACATCTTTGCTTGGGGCAGAAGTCAAAAAAGGAAAACATGAATTTAACTAGCTATATTTTTTATGATAAGATTGTTTCTTTAGAATTTTTGGCATTCAAATCTTATGCTATTTTACAAATTCATAACACTTATAGTTATAATAGAGGAACATTGATTTTCTTAATCTTAGGACAATTACAATGTTTATGCTTGGTTTTTCTTTCCATTACACTTTATTCAAGTTTATAGCCATAGTATCAATTTTTGAACATTATTTCTACAGTATTTTGCAAATCCTACCACAATATTACTTTATGGTTCTTTTATGAACATAATTTTGGTCCATTTTTTATTGTTGCCGAATTGAAGGAATGTGCAACCATTCTATGCCATTCTCTTCTGTATCATTTTTGAAGAATAATTGTTCTTGAGGCCTTTGATGGATTCCTTCTACCCATATAATTAAATAATTTCAAATTCTGCTTTTTGTAGATTGCATGCTGACCTCTTTTCCAATATTAATTAGTCACTTTAAAAGTGCAAGAGGCTATTCTGATTCTAGAATATCTAAATCAAATAACCATTTAGGCATCAAAGGTGTGGTACATTGATTGTCTACATTGCTTGAGGTAATATTGGTTGTTTTTTACTTTTCCTTGAATTTTTTTTTTTTGTATTGATATGCATACATCTTTAATGGGGCAGAAGTCAAAAAAGGAAATCATGAATTTAACTAGCTATATTTTTTATAAGATTGTTTCTTTAGAATTTTTGGCATTCAAATCTTACGCTATTTTGCAAATTCATAATACTTATAATAGAGGAACTTTGCTTTTCTTAATCTTAGGGCAGTTATAGTGTTTATGTTGGTTTTTCTTTCCATTACACTTTCTTCAAGTTTATAGCCATAGTATCTATTTTTGAACATTATTTCTCTAGTATTTTGCAAATCCTACCACAGTATTACTGTATGGTTCTTTTATGAACATAATTTTGGTCCATTTTTATTATTGCCGAATTGAAGGAATGTGTAGCCATTCTCTTCCATTCTCTTCTATATCATTTTTGAACAATTGTTATCCTTGAGGAATTTGATGGATTCCTTCTACCCATTGTAGACATGCAAAATTGACCTAACACCTATTATACACCATGAATAGCATCGAACATCATTGAACAACATCGAACAACATCCCAATCAACCCGTAATGTCTCAAAACATCTCAAAATCAACTTGTAATATCTCGAAACATCTTAGAATCAATCTGTAATGTCTCAGAACATCTCAAAACATCTCAAAATCAACCTGGAACATCTTGGAACATCTTAGAATCAATATGTAATGTCTCAAAACATCTTGAAATCAACCATGAATGTCTCAGAATATCTCAAAATCAACCTGTAATGTCTTGGAACATCTCAGAATCAACCCGTAATGTCTTGGAACATCTCAAAATCAACCTGTAATGTCATGGAACATCTCAAAATCAACCTGTAACATCACACAACATCAAACAACATCCAAAACCCTAATTTCCTCTATTAATTGAATAATACAACATTATTTGATTAATTCACTTTTTCATCATTTTTGAAAAATTAAATAAATTTTATTTATTTAATGAAGTCCTGAAAACCCTAATTTTATTATTAATTGGATAATACAACATTATTTAATTAATTCGCTTTTTCACCATTTCGAGAAATTAAATAAATTTTATTTATTTAATAAAGTCCTAATCTAATCTTATTTCGTCCTGATTGATTAAATAATGCCAATTATTTAATTACGTCACTAATTCACCTTATTCCTCTAAATTAATTGAATTATTAAATCACAATAATTTAATTAACATGTTTTTCCCTCCAAATTTTGAATAATTAAATCAAACCATTCAAATCATTTATCAAAAATCAAATCAAACTAATGCAACTTTGTTTGCAAAAGTCAAACTTGATTTGCACGTTCAACTCCCAAAAAGGAATTAATTAATTAAATCAATTAATTCATAATTCCCCACCCACTTTCTAATTGAGCAATTATTCTTGCTAACTAAGCAATCCAATTTGCTAACTCAACCATCTGATTCCTAACTAAACCCTGACTAATCAATCAAATCCTGACTGATCAATCTAAAACCTGACTAGCCAATCTATTCTTCAATCACACAAATTGTGCAATCAACTTTGCACAATCTTCTAATGTCTAAATCCTCTTAACACTTTCCAACCATTGATCTTGATCCAACATTGTTGGATCCTAATCGTCGATTCAAAATCTCTTTTTCTATATAACAAACATCTCTCCTAACAAAAAAGGATCGGAGAATCAACATACCTTATGCAACGAAGTGTTGTTACAATCACCATTGATAGAGCTTCAACCTTTTTTTGATAAACATCAAGCAATCATTCATGAAGCTTTTCACGAACTATAGAGGCTTCGCGGTGATAAGAACAATCCAACATTGGGCGAATACACTCCACTACAGGATGGTAACACTTTGTTTATTGTTTGCATTCATTTTGGTAATCATAGATTTCCTAATTATGTTTTCAATAGCTTAGTTTCATTTTGTATGTGTAGGATTAGATCTTAGATTGATGTGTTTGATCTTAGTTTAGATTTTATTTTCAAGCACCTTAAATCTTGCTTAGCATCTGATGATTTCCCCCCTCACACATTTTGGCACGCCCAGTGGGACCCTTGTCCCATACATTAACGTTCGTTTGAGTTGTTTTTGAAGTTATAGGTCCCGAAAACACACTTGAAGAAGTTTTCACGCACTGCCCAGAAAACCTACACACCTGACTGTCAAGAAAATTAAGCAGTTACAGCAAGAACTACGCACTTTCCATGGGAACTGCGCACTTGCAATAGAATCAGCATTTTTTCTCCAAAAACTTTTCATTTTATTTTGACAGTGGTAGCATCTGCTCACAGATTTGAGTATCTATTTCTGATAGGGCGCTTTTGCATTTTTTTTTCTTAGCATTTTCTCTAAGAACTAGGTAGTTACTCTGACAGACAAGTGCACGGATCTTGCACTAGTGTAATGAATTTTTCCACTAACTTAAATGCTTGTTTTTGAATGTGTAATAGGTATTAACGAATTTGGATGCAAGATTTACATGACTCTAATTCATTTTTTTAGGTAAGATGATAGGTCCAAGATTTATTGATCCACAAATATATTTTGTTAACTTAGGAAAAATTTAAATTTGGTGCTCTAAAAATGAACAACACAAACTCACATTTGGTTTTGATACTGATAAAAATGAACCAATTTTGAAAGATTTCTTAAAGTTAGTGTTGGTTTGTGGTGACTGGTCATGTTATACTATACACCCCGACATGTATCCTTGCAGGGGTCCGGGGTCAGGTCGAGCCTTGGGCGGGGGTTCGGGGGCGGTAGCCCCTGAGAAAAAATTTCCTCCTACTTTTTCGCATCATCACCAAAAAAGGAAAAAATCAACGAAAAAAGAAAAAAATCAACTTTGTAGAACCCTAATCTAGAAGCTTCTAAGCTTGTTAAAAAGGGGTTCGGATGGGGGTTATAGTATGATGAAAAACATGATTATTCACAAGTTTGTAATAGGTTTTTGTACTAGATAATAAAATCATTGGATGGCTACAGTTTGGTGGATGTAGCCCGGATTGGGTGAACCACGTTAAATTCTCTATGTTAAATTTATTCTATGTGTGTTTTAGTTTCTCTATTTATTAATTAAATCTACATTTAATTGTTAGATATTTTCCTTTCTAACCCTAATAGTTAGGAACATCTAAATTTGGTGCTCTAAAAATGAGCAACACAAACTCACATTTGGTTTTGGTGTTCTTAAAATTGAACAACTTTTGAGCTTTCTTAAAATAGGAAAATTTGATTTTGGTGCTCTAAAAAGAACAAGACAAACTCACATTTTTTTTGGTGCTATTAAAATTGAACCAATTTTAAGCTTTCTCACATTAGGAACTCTTATTTTGGTGCTCATAAAAAGAAAAAAAGCAATTCAATTTTGGGCTCTAAAAATGAACACATTTCATGTTTTCATAATTAGAAACTTTAATTTTGATGTATAAAAAGAACGCAAAATGGTTTCTATTTTGTTGACGCATGCTCAATTCACTTTTTGTTGACCAAAGTTAGAACCAGGCCTTTTTTCTTAGAAACACTTCAATTTTGGGGCTTAAAAATTAACAAACTATTCTTGTTGTTTTTACACCATTGCTATCTTAACTGCTTGATGTCCTAAACACTTCATATTGGTGCAAAAATAAAAAAGAACAAGTTGTTTATATTATTCACATATTTTTGGGGATAACATTGCAAGAGGTGTTTAAAATGAATCAATTTGCTATGAAGTATATGTCGTGTATTCATTGATTGGCAAGCTAAATGTTTGTCTTCTCCCCTCATACCTTTTGGAAATCTTGGGTGAGCGAAAACATTTTGAGCTTCACACCTTTCTTTTCAAGAATACCTTTTTAGAGGGCCTGCCTACTTGAAACTCCCGCGTTAGAGAACTTGTAGGAAACCCAAGTGGTACTTTCGTTTTGGACCACTATATAATTCTTTTTGTGAGTGTCAGGAAAGTTTATCACTTGTCGGGTGTTGTTGTCCTATACCGACATATTCTCCCTCAGTATCCTTGTGATGCATAAAAACCCATAAGGGATGGGAGTGTTCTTAATTGAACAAAATGCCGCATGTATAGGTGCCCAAAAATAATATCCCCAGAACATTACTAAGATCCAATTGTTTTAGAAGCCACCCTATTATCCAAAACATTCTTTGAAAGTAGTGCATTGAAATTTACTTCTGAGAAGTTACTTGCCAAGTGTGACTACAGACTCGTGTCATAAGTCACATGTAAAATCATCTCTTCAAAGCATGAGGAAGGCCCACCTAAAAGGGTGGTTTCTCTCTACTAGGGTTGTAAATTTTTTTTTGATGTTAAACTTTCCCAAAATACATTTCAAAACAATCCAAAACATCAAACTCAATGCTTGATTTAAAGAGAAAGAACACATCAAAACAAACACTGAACACGGTGGTCAAACCACAAACCCTTTGACTTGGTGTACGCTTTTGAGAAAATCCCCTTATTTGTACTCCTTGGAGGATTTCCTTCAAGGTTTCCGAATATCCTGGCTTTTGTTTCAAGTTGCATCAAAATCAAAGTAAACATTAGGGAACTATGGCTTGGGTGTTGTGATTTCACAACTTAATCTATAGATATTCAGGTCACATAAAGTCCATGCTTTTGGAGTCAGACTAGTGTTGTTCTATCATTTGCCATACTCCAAAACACAGAGGAAAAAAACACATGGAGACCATTTTTCACAAAACCTAAACAGTTGCATCATTTCCAGTGCATTTGCACAAAATTTAAATGCAATTGCCATAGTTTATGAGCAATAGCCAAAAATTTCAGTGCATTCGTTTGTTCTCCTAGAAAATTCACTGACAAAAATAAATTGCATGTAACAAAAAATGAGCACTTTTTGTGGGATCCGTGAACTTGCTTTATTTCCTTGCATTTTCTTGTAAGAAAACAATGCACTTGCTACTAAGATCCTTGCATTTTCCAAAAACAAACTCACTTTTTTCCTAAAGATTCCTAGCATTTGACAGAAACACACCAAGGTTACAATTGTCATTCTAGCTCACAGTCTTGAACATATTACTGACTCTTCAAGAAAAAAAACCAAGGTTATAGGGTCATTGTTCAAACAAAACAAGTGGAAAACCAGGTAAGTCTCACATCCATCATTCCCATCCTATTTATTGAAGATCAAAATCAAACAAACCATTGGGGTCATTCCTTCACTCAGACATCTATGATATCAACAGTTACTTGGGACTCACAAATAGTACAAGTAAGCTTTCCCTCAACATATCCTCTAGACAAGGAAGTGGAATATAGACCCTAGTTCTTCAGCATTTTGATTTCCAAAAATTAGCCACATTCCAAAACAACACTCAAACCTTAGGGTCTTGAGCTTCATAGCAACCATCACACCTTAAGACCATCTAGTGACCTACCGCTCCAATTCAACAACCATACCTTGTAGCACCAATATTTCAACCAGGTAACACATACATTGAAGGTGCGCAAACTGACATCATAAGTAATTTGAGAACCTTCATATTTGAGAAGAACGAAACACCCCACCAATTTCTCAATGCATCAATCATCTTAGACGAAGAGGAAGAGAAAGCAGACATAGCAGCCAAAAGACTCGTGTTACCACCTCCCGCATGGCAATAGATATGATCCTCTTGGAAATATAAACTAAGTGACCTTATGATAGGTTATTGAGCACCATAACGTCCCCAAGAGATGTCAATCTATTACCCAAATCACTCTTATCAAGGGTCACAACATCAAATAGGGAAACAACATCAGGGATTTCAAAATCACCATCAAGGAACAAATCCTAAACATCAAATTTCCCTAGATAAAATTGAGAGAGATCTTGAGGAAATTAAACAAAATCGAAATATGATGTATCACCAATGCCATGTGCAAATTCAAAACATTACATATCCACAACAAATAGACATTATTCCACAAACACCTCAATATCCACATCAACAACACTTGCAATATTCGCAGTATCAAGGAGTTCCACAACACCAAGGTGTACCTCAAAATCAAGATCAAAGGATTTCTCAAGTTCAATATCAAGGTGCACCCCACCCTCAAGGTACCTACAACACACAAAAAGGACTTAACCCTCCTTATACATAACATGGTTATCAAGGGTCCACACCTTCACAAAAAACCACCTATGATCAAGCAAACGTCATCAGACAACAAGATTATAACATCCTACCAAACCAAACGAACACACCTATTGATGATCAGCCAAGAAGGAAATTCACACCTTTCAGAGAGACTTTAGAGGTAATCATGCACAAACTAGTACAACAAAACCTTATCAAAATCAACGATAGTCCAACTTATGGTGAACCAAACTTTAAACCTCTTGGGTATAGACTGTATGAACTATGTGAGTTCCACAAAATTAGAGGTCATGATACATCAAAATGTGCTACACTCAAAAACCTCATCCAAGAACTCATTGATCAAGGAGAAATAGCTATTGAAAATGATGTTCAAGGGTCAAACACTAATGACAACAATGACAATGTCTCAACCTCAAAATTTGAAAACAACGATCAAGAGCTATCTATCACTGATCACATTGATAATGTCTCTACATCATCTAGTGAGCAAGAGTACATAAATCAAGAATTTAATCCCAAGCATGATCAAACTCAATCACCCAATTCTAGCAATGATTTATTCCAAGATATATTGACATCATCCAACCTCATGATAATACATATTGATGATCAAGAGACTCTTAATCCAACACCTATACCCAATGAAGAAAATCTAAGCCAAGAGTTATCACCCATATGTCCACATTTTGAGAAAATCCAAGGATCCTTTATAGGAAATCCCTTTGAAATTGATCCATGTCAAGAATGTGATCCAAAGCATGTCAAAGATAATACCACACAAAGTCAAGATCCAAAATCCTTATCATCAAAATACTACAATGACTTGGTAGATATCTTCCAAGACACCCAATATTTTCCAAAAGAAGAACAGATCCATACAACAAACACACATACATCTACCCATGAGATGCTTACTCCTAATGGACATGTAGATGATCTGCATCCAAGAAAAGAGTCTTATACTCTTGATATCACAAACAAGGAACAAGAGTCACCTACTCTTAATGTCTTTACACATGATCAAAGAACAACAAAATCTATATAGACATATCTAAAATTGATCAAGAAGAAGCATTAAGATCGTAAACATCCTCCAGACAGGTTGAAGACATCAAGCATGAAAATATGGGGCAGAATATCTTGAAATCAACAAAGATAATGGACAATCCTGAGCAACAGAGCATTGGGTACACAACAGTCAAAGAAGCACCAATATATTCTGAAGGGCCATCAAAATATGATATTTCACAGGGTCAAGAAAAATATATAAATCAAGAAGTTATCCCACACATGGAGGATCATATCAATGAAGAAGCTATCACATTTGAAGATCCACAATAGAGCAGAGAAATATTAGCACCTTGTTTCCAAGGTAAGACATATCCTATTGCAAGTATGATTTTTTCAATAGATGAATTATCAAGACAGAGGAGAATGCCTACATGAACAAGGTATCCCAACACCAATACAAATTATGGGAAATCTTAAGCATCAAGGTCTTGGTTATTCAAAAACTAAAAGATCTAAACATATCAGTGATACCTCTATAGTACTGGGGGAAACTTTATCTAATGCAAGCATCAACATAGAGAGCACGAAGATTCCTTACGATGAAATTGCTACCAACACTACAACTAGCCATATCATAAATCATCATCCATGTATTTTTCCACCCTCTCATTGGGACCAACAACAAAATAAAAAGGTATACCCAAGAACGAAACAAGTCATTGAAGCAAAAGAATCAGCAAAGTAAATGGAAAAAGCAAAGACAAATGGATACAAAAGAAAAAGCAATAAAATCATCCCTATCAAATTCCATTAGTCAAAGAAACTATGGAGAAAAATCAAAAAGAGAAGTTCATCCATCAAAAAAGTCTAGCAATGCAAAAGCAAGCTTCAAGAGTGACCTACAAGGTATATCAAGATGTTGGTCCTGTTAGAAGATTAATTTTTACTTGTAAAGGTTATTCTTTAATTGTAATTATTTATTAACTTGTAGGAATATTCCAAAGGAATCCCTACAAGTCTTGTCTTTTTTGTCATCTCACACATGTGTGAGGATGGCTTATTTTTAATTCCTTTATTAAGGAATATTTGTAACCACCTCCTTAAGAGGTGACTCTTTGCAAACACATAGATGAATGGTGGCATTCATTGAGTTGGGAGTTACATTCTAACTCCTCCTTCTCACCTCTACTTATTGAGGTGCCTCTCCTCTCATTCTTCAAGATTCAAGCAAGCAAGCTAAGGCTGAAGCTCTCTCTCTCTTTGTATTATTCTTTAGGCATTTTGCCTCCATTCATAATATTGGGGTTTTTTCTTGTTTTTCCCCTTAACAAATTCGTGTGTCTCTCTTTCTTTGGTGGTACTTGGTTTTGCTTCTTCAATCTATTTAGTAATATCTTTCCTTCAAACAATTGCTCATTGATTAATTCTTTCCATTGCTCTTTTTTATTTCCTTTCATGGTATCAGAGCTTGGTATTACTAATATTTTGTGAGCTACATTGTTGAAGGTTTACCAGATTTTTAAGCACACCAGTGGAAACACTCTCAAAGAAGAGAAGAAGAGCAAAGTGTCTAATTTTGGTTGTTTTTTGTCTTCTAACCTATTTTTCTTGTGCAAGATTTCATTTCTAAGTTTTTTTTATTTCAAATTTCAAATATGTGCAGGTTTCTATATTTGTTACAGATTTCAAATATTTTGTATAAAGTTTTCTAAGTTTTTGCTAAATATCAATTTAAATCTGAAAACAAATCCTTATAATTTGCATGCATATTTATATTTTTGCAAAAAAAATAGAAACCCTCAAATAAAGGGTTATATTTCTTGTCTTTTTTTATCTGTAATTTTTTTTACAATATCAAGCTAAATCTATAAACAAAATCTCTATATTTTACATTTTGTGAAAAAAATCAATTTTTTTAAGGATCTAACGTAGTTCAAAAATTCTTTTTAGAAAAAGGCTAATTTGCTTTTTTGCAAATTTGTAGAAAATTTCTCCATAGTTGCATGTTCAAATTTCTGTAAAAAATCAATTTAAAAAAAAAAATCTCTACAATTTATTCATATCTGTATACTAAATATGTACAAAATTCATTATTTTTTCTTTTAAATCTGTATAACAGATTAAATTTAAAAAGAACAATTTATTTTCTTTTAAAAAATCATTCAATGTTATAATCTCTTTTTTTTAATACTAATAAATACAAAAAATATAATAAAATAGGGCTTCAACCCTCTCTCTAGCCATCTCCATTGCTTGTTGTTTGTAAGTTTCTGCCATTGCAAATCCTTCTTTCACCTTTGCATGTAGTTGCCACGCTTCTTGCCCTTCTCTGCAAAATATATATATATATATATATATAAAGAAAACCTTATTTCTTTGGCTATTGCTCCTCCTCTATCACTGGTTTCAAGTTTTTTCAAAAAAAAATCTTCCAAACTCCTTTAAAAAGTATTTTAAAACCCTAAAATAAATCCCACCCACCTCAAGTTTTATTTTGTTCAAATTCCATTTTATTCCCCTTGTGTTTTTTAAGGGCATTATTTTTATTTTTAGGTTCTTTTAATTTGAACTTTTTAGAAAGGCATAAAAGGTTTTTTAAAAATAAGCATTAAGGAGGCTTTTCCACGTGGTATAATAAAACTTTCATTTTTTTATATTTTTTAATATAGTCTTTTTAAATAAAACTTTTCATCTTTTTAAGCAAAAATATATTAAATTTATATTTTTGTATATATAACTTTTTAAGTTTTAATATTAATCTATTAATTTAAAAAATATATATTTTTAATTTAGCATTTTTATTCATTTTTAAAATATTATTGCTTTAATTTCAAATTTATTATTAATTTAATTTAGTATTCACATAATGTTTTGAATCCATAGTTGGTATAATTATTTAATTGCATAGTTATTTTTAAATTATTTATTTTGCAATAGCAAATCTAAAGGAGTTATTTGTTTTTTTAAAGAGTTTTTTGAAGATTTAATTCAATCAAGAGTTTTTTTAAGCAAATATTTAAAGTAGTCATTATTTTTATCATAAAGTTGTGATTTTTTTTAATTATTACAATCATGTCTACTTTAATTCCTAAAATTAAGTTGAATTCTTCTAACTATCATTCTTGGAAAACTCATATATGCTTTATTTTTTGATTTAAACATCTTTTAGATGTAGCTATAGATCCTAAATCTAAACCAGGTTCGTCTGCATCCAAAGATGAAATCGAAAAATGGAATCTCAAAAATGAAGAAGCTCTTGGCCTCATAGGTATCTCCATGTCACCTGAACTTTATGTTCACATTGGGACATGTACAACTGCCTATAAAGTATGGGACAAACTCAAAACAATTTATGATAGTACAAATGAATCAAGAAAAATTCAAATTCAAGATCAACTTGAAGATTTGAGGTATTCTAATTTTAAATCTATGGATGATTTTTTATTGAAATTTGATGCTTTAAATAGCCAATTGGATGGTTTAGGAGTTAAATTAGATAATCTTATATTAATTCATCTTATTCTTAAAAAGTGTCTTCTTAGACAATTTTAGCAATTCATTAATAATATTCATGCTCAATTAGTTATTCCTTCTTTAGCTACTCAATTAACTTATGATATTTTTCGTGATTTATTAAGACAAGAAGAGGCTAAGTTAATTCAATTTGGTACTCTTAAGTCTAATGAACATGCTTTCTTGTCTAATCATAAGCAAAATTTTAAACCCCATTCTAAACAACAACATTATAATTCCAAACCTCATTATAATAATGGCAATGATCCTAGAAAGTTTAACTCTTCTAAGAAACCACATTGCACTTATTGTAATAAGGATGGTCATTGGCAAAACACTTGTTTTAAAAAGCAAAATGAGAAAAATCCTATGAAGCAAAATAATCAACAACAAAATAAACCTAATAATAATAAGTTTCAAAATAATGCAAATCAATCTAGACGTGCTTTTACTTGTAGTTCTAATGTTTCTCAACCTCTTGAATGGGTTATTGATTCAGGTGCATCTCAACATGTTACTTCACATAAAGAAGTTTTTGAGTCTATGCAACCTGATATATCTAATGTTCCTCTTCAACTTGCTAATAATCATACTTGTAAAGTAGAAGCAATTGGAGATGTGAATGTTCCTAATGGTAAATTGCATGATGTTTTATATGTTCCTGAATTAAAACTAACTTGCTTTCAGTTGCTAAGCTTTGTCAAGATTATAAAATAGAATTTTACAAAGATATGTGCTATGTTATTGATCCAAAACAAAACAAGGTCATTGCTAATGATAAATTAGACAATGATAATTTGTTCAAATTTTATGAGTTTGCTCAATCTAGATGCTCTTTAATATCTACCATTGATTTCAATGTTTGGCATGAAAGACTTGGTCATATAAATGCTAACAATATTGCTTTAATGCAAAAGCTTAATATGGTAGATGGATTGCCTAGTATTGTTCCATCTAAAATTGTATGCACAGGATGCATGAGTGGTAAGATGCATAGGGAGCCCTTTCCACATGGTCAATCATGGAGGGCAACTCATAAGTTGCACCTAGTTCATAGTGACCTTTTGGGACCCATGGAGAATAACTCCATCCAAGGATCAAGGTATGCCCTTACTTTTGTTGATGATTTTTCTAGAAGAACTTGGATCTATTTTCTTCATAGTAAGGATCAAGTTCTTGATATATTTTCTAAATTTCATAAATTTGTTGAAAGGCAATCTTGTTTTAAACTTAAAATTCTTAGAACTGATAATGGTAAAGAATATGTGAATAATGCTTTTAATAGTTATTTGAAATAATTTGGTATTAAGCATGAGCTAACTATTCCCTATACACCTCAACAAAATGGTGTAGCGGAAAGGAAGCATAGAACTATTGTTGAAATGGCTAGATGTTTGTTACATGCTAAAAATGTCTTATAAATTTTGGGCAGAAGCTATGTTTTGTGCTACTTACATTATTAATAGGACTCGTACTAAAGCTTTAAAGGATATAACTCTTGAAGAAGCTTGGTCTGGTAAGAAGCCCAATCTTAAGCGTTTAAGGATTTTTGGTTCAATTGCTTATGTTCACAAACCTAAACAAAAGAGGCAAAAAATAGATGCTAAATCTTCTTATCATATTTTTGTTGGTTATGATGAACATTCTAAAGCTTATAGAGTTTATAATTGTAAGACCCCGCTTCACATGTGAATAATACAATACTAATTTTGTTATATTTATCCTAAATATATGCTTAGATATATTTCAGAAAATGCATAGTGTGACTGTGTGACAATGTACTCATATCTCATTTTGACATGTTTTATTAATCATTGCCATGAAGGTATTAGGAACTTGTAAACTATGAATGCGAATTGGAATCTTAACGAAATTGTTGTACAATTAAATCTTAATTCAGTTACCAAATTAATATGACATGCATGTTTCTTATGATTTCATTGGTAATGTGCAGGAAAGAAAGAACGCCAATGCGGGAAGGGAAAACCAGTAAGAACAAAATCGAAATACATCCTCTAGTGGTTATGTATTGGATTTCCTTATTTTGGAGTTTAGGAAGAAATATAATTATTATGCTTATTCTTCTGGGTTGAAAGGGTATTAATTGTGTGTCATGGGAGATGTAAGTTGGGGTTAAGGATAGAAACCCTTGTATCCAAGTGTGGAACTCGGATGAAACCTTAAGTGGGTCTTTAAAGTGGGTTTTTGGTCAATTTATTGGGTTGGGATGCATAAATGAACCCCCCTAGGGTCTAAATCATGATGGTAGGGGTCAAGTGGGCATGCAATAGGCCCCAAGGACATGATTTGACTCCTAAAAAGCCTTCATAATGAGGAGTGACGAATTTTGAGTAAAAGATGGGGTGAAAAGATTGAGGGGTTGTTCAAGTGCATGTACCCCTCTTAAAGAAGGAAAAGACCCTCATTGATGAGGGAGGTACATTCACACCTCCCCATCCAAGGGTTACAATTGGTGAGATTTCTATATATTGGGAGGGGAAGAAGGAGTGGGGTGTTACCCACTTCTTCCTTTGAAGAATTTTGGCTAAGATTGAAGAGAGGAGAGAGAAGAAGAGGTTTTCCCTTTAGGAGATGGTGCTCAAGATGGTGGTCTTGGAGATGAAAGGATGATAGAAGACCCTGATTTCCTCATCTAAAGAAAATAGATAAGTTTTCCTTACTTTCACCCTTCCGTGTTTTGTTGTTGTAGAATGTGAGCATATCAAACGAATCTTGGTTGAATATGGAGAATGGAGAACTCATAAGCATGTAATTTGATGTTATGATTTGATTCTTTTTGTAAAATTTGAGAACACTCCATTAATCATCTTGGGGTTAAATATTTTCTTGCTCGAGGGTATGGCTAGAGCCCACGAGGCTCCATGATGTCATTACAGTAGGGTGGAGAGCAAGCCTTAACCAATTGTGTGTGTGTCTTTCATTGTATTTCTTTAAATCTATTTGTAATATGAAAAAAAAAAAAACTTAGATTATGGAAATTACACTTGGTTACTATAAAGCTTGCACTCAAAGTGATGTATGGGGGATAAAGAAGGATTTTCTTTTTAAAAAAGAAAAAGAAAGAGAAAATATTGCATTAGTCTATTGATGTTATCTTTGTATTTGCAGCAAGGAAATTATTCTTGATGATGTTAGGATAGTATTCTTTGATGTTGTAAGGAAAGAAAGATGAAAATATAGAAAGTAATTTAAAATACTTATGTATGGAGTAATTTCAATTAAAGATTTATGGATGAATACATTTGTTTGCAGACCATTGTTTAACATATCCCAACTAAGTAGATATAGAATGGAGTATCTCCAAGTTTTGTGTTTATTCTCATAGAGAGTTAGAATATTTCATGCAAATGATAGACATTTTATTCTCGCAAATGGATTTTATTAATGAAAGAAATATGCAACTTATTAGATTAGATTTAAATCCACACAATGAAAGGACAGAAAAATGAAACGGTTACTTGAATCATGATTTTCATAAATTAGTAGATTAGAATGTTTGTTATAATTATTTGAACCCTTAAAATTAACCCATATATAAGTATGGAAAAAAAGAAAGAAAGAACCAACCGTTTATGTGGTTATAATATAATTTTTACATATGGTTATATGAAGAAAGTATATTGCATTACCCATTTTGTATATTTTGTATACAAATATAACCAAAAATAAATAAATATAGGAATTGGAATTGAATAGAACTCGTAGAATCTATGCACGCACCGTAATGTTGTTGATTCAGTTAAAAATATATCTGGATCCTGTATTTATGGTTAGTATGAGAAATATAAAGCATGTGCTGAAATGAGATAAGTTAACATTACATGGATGGAATAATATTAACAGGAATCAATAGATAAACCAACCAATAAAACTTTTAGTGGTATTCAAATCTATTTTAAGGAAAGCATACTGCGAATAGGAAACAGGTTCTAAGAGACTGATCGGAGTAGAGCAGAGGGATGGATCTCTATTTGGGCCACAACCCAATCACAAAGCGGCTGCAAGCCTTCTTCCTGAGGAGACTCGCCCCTATGGAGGGCTCCACTCCATAGATCACTTTCGTGCCTCATAGGGTTGGCAACCCGTGAGGAAATAAACTACCCATAACAACAAGAACTCTTATCTATGCATGGTAAATGGAATAAGAGCTTAAAACTTGTCTGCTCTCAGTCACAACGACCTCAATGGAAGTCGAACCATACCAGAGTCACAGTTCACAAAATCTGTTTGCATCATTTCGCTGCCAAGGAGATTTGTTTTGGGGAAAATATTTGTCCTGTAATTAAAAGTCTAATCTAACATTTCCATCTGAGACACTTCAGAACAGCCATATATAGGGTATGTAGGAATAACATGTAAAACAAAAGATGAATTTTGCTCTATACTCTCATTTTGACCATGAGAAAACATGCAAACCTGTAGCTTCATTACCACTGAATATGGCCTCACTATTGCTTTCATCAAAAAGCATGGTGTCGAATAGACAAACAAACCCATCAAATGCAATCTTAGGCACCGAGGGGAATCACCAAGATTGGTATAACAGTGAAGTCAAATCACAAGTGGCTTAACTTGTCACCGCCCTTCATTGAATTCTTTTGCCAGCATACAACTACCTTCCTGTATAATGTTACTAGCAAGTAAGGAGGGTAGAGTTTTCTGTAGAGGTGGGTGGCATAGAATCATAGTAATAATGGGAGATCTAGAAATCGGCATGGACCCACGCATGACTACTTGCTCACCTACTCTTGATTTTGGCAGGTGTGAAATTGTCAGACTTCTTTATTGATAATTTGATTTGGGATATCACTAACACTTTAAGTGGATTCGTTTGACTAAACTAGTATAAAATATGGGCTATTAATTTCCTACGCCATGTCTATGTATTTATTGAAGAGAGGTGGAGGTAGGGCATATTTCTTGCTGGCACATGATATGCTCTACTAATAAATTGATTTTGCTATCCACCTCGGGATAGCCCAGCCATCTTGGTCGTCCACTCGCATTTAGTATTAAGTAAAAATTTGTTCATGACAATAACCATGCTATGTAATAGTTGGGATCTAACCATACCATATAGGTTCTAGCTCGTACTACTGGTGTTGCAATTAATTTCTTATGTACATGATTTTTGACTCCATCCTTAATTATTTTAACCAGAGAGCTTTATATCGATTAAAGGCATAAGTAGCATAAATGATTAACCAGTGATATCACTGCACCGGGTTCAATATATATAGTGTGATGAAAAATTTATACTAGTTATGGATTCCTCCTTATTCTACTTAACGTCTTAGGATTCTAATTAAGAACATCGATAAAATTTGAGCTACATAAGCATTATCACATGAAAATAATTGTTAGCATTTTATTCAACGATCTGTTCATGGTTGGATCACTTTTATCGTGTTTTAATTTTATTCCAAAATAATGTGTGCATGTTAAATGAAGGCAGTAATTTGGGTGGCTTTACCAATGTTAAATCCTCACATAGGGATCCTTCTAGTTGTGGAATGAAATTTATGTTCATTTGGCTATTTAGACTGCGCCATACTGATAGTTAATACTGTCTCCCTTAGAGTATTGCTTTACAGTACAGATTTATATTAGTCCTTATGACAAATTCATATTACAGATTTTAGTAATGACTTTAATCCTGTAGCTATCGGCAAAGGAGAATAGCATCCATAAATTTTGTTCATAAACTAGTGACCAGGGAAATTAGAAACAATAAGATTTTTTATAATACAATCAATGCACAAGATTAAGTTAATCATTATAAAAGAAACAAAACTATGAAGGAAATTTTCCAATGGCTGGTTAGTGTAATAGGTGAGGCATTGGAAAATTCCCATTTTGGGGCTCCACGACTACCCCCATTCACTTCAACTTTTAAAAGTCTTCAATCTATAATCCTTACGTTTAAGTAATCCCTCATAAAAAATAAAAAAAAAGAGACTATATCCCACTCATATTAATGTGAAATTAAATAAAGGTATGTATAAGGGTAAAGGTGAAGTATTTTTACCATTCTTTTTAAACAAAAATGAATATCCTTTTGTTATATATTTTCAGTTTTTTCTTTTAGACTAAAAGTAATATATATGAAATGATTTAATTCTAAAAAGTTATCATTATTATTAGTTTAAAATTACTTCATAGGGGATATAGAATATATGTGCAAAGAAGATAATTATATATATTATTGATAATTAATCAAATAAACTTATCAAATATGTATTAGATCAAAAGTTAGGTTACTTGATACTATTTAAAAGATAAATTTGGTTATTAATGCAATTTGAGGTTAGGGTAGTATTTTAATCTTACATGACTAATCTTCCTCTTGATAACTTGAAGGTTAAAAGAAACACATTTGTGCATTTTCATATTACCTAACTGTATAATAATCTCTATATTTGAGGCATTGATGAATAAAAGACATGATAATATTAAGGTTAGTTATCTTTAATTGTGAGTAGTAGTAATAATTGTCAAGCTGCCAATTTAGTACTCAATGGTATTTAAATAAATACCCACCAAATATTCTCAGTATTGATTGTTAAGTTGGTTGTTGGAACATTATATGATTAAGTCACTCTATAAGTCAATAGTGGCTTAGATATAAGTTTAATGAGTATAAAGCTAAATGATTTAACCATTGTCTAGCTAGCTCTGTGTGTGTAAATATCATCTCTCCATTCTATTTTGTCAATGCGTGGCAACCAAGTTCATTCGCATACTTGACTATAGAGAAAGAATGGCTGGAGGAGATTAAGCAAAAAAAAAAAAAATAGTTAGGTTTTTCTAACGAAAATTATAGGCATGACAATAATCCTCTTACTAACAAAGTTAAAGTTGTTAGAGATGTATGCATTGCTGAAAATAGTGTTCATGATTGTTCCAAAGTGCATAATATTGATTCTTCTCAAAATAAAGTTATTGTTGTGGAGGATACTCCTCAAGTAGAAACTCCTCTTAACCCTCCTAATGCATCTCTTACTCATAGTGATAGTGATGATGAAAATATTGAAATTTCTCCTCATGATTCTTCTTCTAGTGATGATACTCCTACATCTAAAAGAATGCCAAAATGGTTTAAAAATTTGTTGCAAGAAAGTGAGGATTATTTAACTAAAAATCCACCTAAAAGAAGAAAGGCAAATTATTGTAATTATGCTTTGATGTCTAACATTATGAATTCAAATGATCCTCAAACTTATGAACAAGCTAAAGATCAACCTCATTGGCAAAAGGCTATGTAAGAAGAATATGATACTTTAATTGCTAATAATACTTGGGATTTAGTTCCATTACCTCAAGGTAAGAATCTTGTTTCATGCAAATGGTTGTATAAAACTAAGGTTAATGCAAATAATGAAGTTAGCAAGTTTAAAGCTAGATTAGTTGCTAGGGGCTTCTCTCAAATTGAAGGATTAGATTATAATGAAACATTTGCTCCAGTAGCTAAGATGCCAACTATTAAATTAGTTCTTGCTTTAGCTTCTCATATGCATTGGCCTATTCATCAAATGGATGTTAAAAGTGCATTTTTAAATGGTGATTTACATGAAGAAATTTATATGTCTCAACCTTTGGGTTTCATTAAGGAAGGTAATGAAAATCTTGTTTGCAAATTGAAGAAATCAATATATGGTTTAAAGCAATCTCCTAGAGAATGGTATTCTAAAGATCAATGCTTTCTTTTTATCTCAAGGTTTCATTAGAAGTAAAAATGATCCAAATTTATATATTAAGCATAGTGAAGATGATATTGTGATTATTATTTTATATGTTGATGATTTAATTATCACTTCTAGTTCTAACAATTTGATTAGTGATGTTAAGTCTCAACTCAATCAACAATTTCAAATGACTGATTTAGGCCTATTACATTATTTTTTGGGTATGCAAATTTGGCAAACACCTAAAGGTATTTTTCTTTCTCAACATAAATATGCTCAAGATCTCTTAGATAGATTTAAAATGAATGATGCAAAGTGTGTTTCTACTCCTTGTGAATTAGGAACTAAATTAATGGTTGATATGGAAACTCCTTTTGTTGATCCTACTTTATATAGGCAATTAGTAGGAAGTTTAAATTATCTAACTCTTACTAGACCTGATATTTCTTATAGTGTTGGATTGGTTTCTAGATTTATGTCTAAACCACAACAAACTCATTTTAAAGTTGCAAAAAGAATTTTAAGATATGTTAAAGGTACTCTTAATCTTGGTCTTTTTTATGATGCAAATTGTGATTTTTCTTTAAAGGGTTATACTGATTCAGATTTAGGAGGTGATCCCAATGATGGGAGATCCACTTGTGGTTATTGTTTCTTTGTTGGATCAGGTGCAATCTCATGGAATAGTAAGAAACAACAATCTACTTCTCTTTGTTCTACAGAAGCTGAATATAAAGGTTGTACAAATGCATCTAAAGAAGCATTATGGTTAAGAAGATTACTTGAAGACTTGGGTCTACCTCAAAAGGATCCTACTCCTTTATATTGTGATAATCAAAGTGCTATTGCTTTGGCAAAGAATCCAATTTTTCATGCAAGGACCAAGCACATTTCTCTTCAACATCATTTCATTAGAGAGCAAATTGAAGACAAGCAAATTTCTCTTTTGTATTGTAAAGGTGAAGATCAAGTTGCAGATATTCTCACTAAAGCTCTTTGTAAAGATAAATTTCTCTTTCATTGTAAAAATCTTGGATTACAACCCATTGAAGGGTTTGATGTAACCTCCCCAAGTAAAGCTTAAGGGGGGATGTTAGAATATTAATCTTTACTTGTAAAGGTTATTCTTTAATTGTAGTTATTTATTAATTTGTAGGAATATTCCAAAGGAATCCCTACAAGTCTTTTGTCTTTTTTTGTCATCTCACACATGTGTGAGGATGGCTTATTTTTAATTCCTTTATTAAGGAATATTTGTAACCACCTCCTTAAGAGGTGACACTTTGCACACACATAGATGAATGGTGGCATTCATTGAGTTGGGAGTTACATTCTAACTCCTCCTTCTCACCTCTACTTATTGAGGTGCCTCTCCTCTCATTCTTCAAGATTCAAGCAAGCAAGCTAAGGCTGAAGCTCTCTCTCTCTCTTTGTATTATTCTTTAGGAATTTTTCCTCCATTCATAATATTGGGGTTTTTTCTTGTTTTTCCCCTTAATAAATTCGTGTGTCTCTCTTTCTTTGGTGGTACTTGGTTTTGCTTCTTCAATCTATTTGGTAATATCTTTCCTTCAAACAATTGCTCATTTATTAGTTCTTTCCACTACTCTTTTCTATTTCCTTTCAGGTCCCAATCGAATCTCCATATCCACCCATCATTGCTCATCATCCCAAGTTTGGAGAGTCAAAGGTTCCAAACTGCCAACCAATCCATCTAAATATCATATCCCTCAATGCATTTCGCCATCCATGATATCCAAATATCACATTGACCATGTGTTGTCAACAACTCTTTATCATAAGGACTCTGAGGGCACTCTATCGTAATGTACGCATCAAGGTAAGGTTAACTCCAGTATCAACAAGGAGGATAAGAATTATCAGGGGTTACATTCAAGCATCTATATCCTAGAAAAACAACTCCTCCAAGCAGGATATCATTGGCATGTCATGATAGTAACAACAACCATATCAACACCAACAATGTCTACATTAGCACCACCAGGTGGTTCAACATGAGCGGAAAATTGTCACCATAATAAAAACCTAGTAAAACAGACGTCTTGTGTGACATTAAAAATCAATTAAAAAAACAAAAAAAATCAAGAAAATACTCAAGAGAAAAATCGTCCTCCAGTGAAAATCACTATGGTGGCGCTTTGGACAAGTACCATGATGAAAACCTAGCAAACATGCATCATGTGTATAATCAAGCATCTACGTGCACCATTTCAGGTGGAAGCATCTCAACATATCCATAATAAATCCCATCCATTTTTATTCCAATCCAGTGTATCTTGATCTTAACAAACGCTTGGTATACACTTTACACTTGCTTGTGGAAAACATCTTGACATGGGTCACTATAATTGATCCTATCCTATCCAACATTATCTAAGCCATGAGGCATTGTCCAAAAGGGCATACTCTATCCAAACATGTTATCCTAACACAAGTTAATCCATCACCTACATTGCTAGACACTGGGGGGCAAGTACTTACATCTTGCTTCAAAATAAATCTGATCTATGTCTTCTAGCTCACATTGTGATCTAGGCATTGTCCAAACAACAAGGTGTACCACATGGTACCCTTCCCAATTTGTCCCAACAACAAAGTGTACCACCAACGCACTACCAAGGTAACCTTAAAAGATACAAACAACATGGATTATTCCTTCACTTGAAATTCTAAGATATCAACAGTTACTTGAACCCTACAGCTAGTTCAAGTAAGCTTTCCTGCAACATATTCTCTAGAAAAACAAAGTGAAATATCAATCCAAGTTTTCAATATCTTACAGTCCAGGCAAGAGGGTAAAAATCCAAAAAAATGGATAAAAGGATAACATCTCAAAAACAAGGTGTACCACAAACGCACTACCAAGGTAACCTTCAAAGATACCAACAATGTGGATTATTCCTTCACTCAAAAATTCTAAGATATCAACAGTTACTTGAACCCTACAGCTAGTTCAAGTAAGCTTTTCCACAACATATCCTCTAGAAAAACAAAGTAAAATATCAATCCAAATTGTCAACATCTTACACCTCAGGTAAAAGGGTAAAAATCCAAAAAAAAAAACCAAAGAGACCAACAACATGGATTATTCCTTCACCCACACTTTTAAGATATCAATAGTTGCTTGAACCTCACGGTTAGTTCAAGTAAGCTTTTCAGCAACATATCCTCTAGAACACAAAGTGAAATATCAATCCAAGTCACCAATATCTTACACCCCAGGCAAGAGGGTAAAAATAAAAATAAAAACAAAAGGATAAAGAATAAAAAAGCAAAAAAATCAAAAAGCAAGAAAACAGTTCATCTCGACAATAAGGTGTACCACCAACGCACTACCAAGGTAACCTTCAAAGATACCAATAATGTGGATTATTCCTTCACTCGAAAATTCTAAGATATCAACAGTTGCTTGGACCCTATAGCTAGTTCAAGTAAACTTTTTCGCGACATATCCTCTAGAAAGATAGTGAAATGTCAATCCAAGTTTTCAATATCTTACACCCCAGGCAAAAGGGTAAAATAGTCTATCCAACCATAGCTTGTCATTGATAAAGGAAAGTCGTCTTGTCTACAACTGGGGGAAATTTCCAAAGGTTGGGCGTGGATTAGATCTTTGAGCATCCTATCATAGTCATGAAAACAACAAAAGATCAAAAACATCAGAAAAATCCAAAATCCAAAAACATCTTGAAAACCACAAAAGATCAAAAATATTTGAAAAACATCAAAAAAACAAAACAACATAGTTGGGTTATTCCTTCACTCAAACAGTCTAAGATATCAACATTTTCTTGAAACTCGCAGCTAGTTCAAGTCGATTTCCCGCAACCTATCCTCTAGACACAGAAGTGGACTATCAATCTAGATTATCAATGTTTATCCCAAAAAAAATTTATGCTTTGAGTCAAACAGTCAAACTATGTGATCTCTGCATGTACAACGTAGGCAAGGCTTATTAGCCCCTGAGACCCTAGGTCGGTTCCCTTAGGTTTCCAACATGCTTTATTTCAACGTAGTCAAAAAATTCAAAAGATCAAAAACAGTCAAAAAGCTCAAAATCCAAAAATATTCAAAGCAAACCAAGCGAACTACGAGCCTCTGCGTGTACAACGTAGGCAAGGCTTATCTTTGATGAGCCCCCGAGGCCCTAGGTTAGTCCCCTGAAAACAACAAAAACAACATCATAAAAACTTAGAAAAATCAAAAAGACCCATCTCATCATCACAATCCACAATAAACTTTTCATCCATACTAAATAGATCGTCAAACTCACCCTTTGACAAAACAAACAAACAAACAAAGAAAACATCAACTAGAAATTTTGAAAGAAAACAGTTGCATAGATTGGATTACAAATAGACATGAACAATGCCAGAGTATTACCTACATATTGTTTGACAATGTACCAACAACATCCTGAGATATGTCTTAACGGATTCGTTCCTACGATAGACATGATCAATATTGGATAATAGACCCACCCCAAACAGATATGGCAAGTGATATAACAACATTGTTTTATCTTTTTGTAGTCTTATTTTTATGATTTATTTTATTGACTCATTCCCAAGATCTCTTGAGAATGTCCATAAGAATTTAGAGAAGAAGGAATGGGGGAAATTGAGCGTCTTTTCGATTTGCTATTTGTAAGATTTTTTTGTAATATTACCAAGGTGAATACTTTCTTTATTGAGTGTATGGAAGTTGTATTGAAACAATTCATGAAGCATTGGCATGTTAGATGTTTTATACCTCTTTGTGTGACTAGTCTGAAATATTTTTAACGCAACCCACCCTATACTTTAAACAAAGTTTTCGTATGTCTGGTATGAGCAAAAATACTCTTTGTTTGTTGAGTCAAAGTCCACGCAATGGATACAAAGTCACCTTGGTTATTAGTACCACTAGTGCATCGTATCTGTTTGCTACATCAAATAGGATTGTTTAAAACTGTGAAGCCTCTAAAAGTAAAGCGAAAGCAATACTCATCACTACTAACAACATCAAATTTTTGTCCATCATAACTTTTCTTCTAACATCCACCCTACATAGTAATATCATTAGTACCATATCCATCTTGCATCCATAGTGTTGTTAATACATATCATGATGATAATAAACCAATAAAAACATCATGTATCATGAATGGGGCATACATCCATCATAAACATACATCCATCCTATATCATCTATATCAACACTGCATAAACATCATATATCACAATGATATATCGATCATCCATAATAAAACATCATATAAAAAAAAGTATGATTCATCCATCCACGTCATATACATTCATCCCACATATGCATACATCATCATCATAAACATCACAAAGTTGAATCGAAGAAGGCATATCTCATATATCATCATCAAAAAGGGGAAGTACATCATCATCAGTGAAACAAGTGTGATAGAGTAAATACAAAATCATAACATATATACGAGGCCTCGACTGGGCAGATGAATATGTATACAAAACACATGTCTACAATATGCCTCAGAGCAATGAACAACATGAAGATTAAGTACAAAAAATTAAGACCCCGACAAAGAGAACATAACCCTATAAACTAGGTTGTGGACCACCGAAAGGATCTGGCTATCTCATGGACTAATCACCTGCCCCACCACCACCACCACCATCACTCACAACACTAGGCTCTCCAAACTATGGATGTCAAGCGGCCCTAGGAACAGTAGCATTGTATAAGGTTTGATAATAAGTGGACATCTGTAGATACCGATCTCACTCGGCTCGCATGTTATCACGCTCTACCTTGAGAGTATCCATCTCTGCTATAAGCAAATGTACATGTGTCTTTGCAACATGTCGTCGACCACTCTCAATATCTCGCTCAGCCCTCAAAATATCTACCTGAGTCTCCCCAGCCTGTCGCCGCACTATCTCCGTGTCTCTGGCAGCTGTCATCTGATCTAACAGTATGTCTCCATCCCTAGCAAGTGGAGGGGGAACCAAAACCTGTCTACGACTGTGCCTGAGACATGTGCTCATCCTGACCACCCTAGGCACCATCACATCGGGCCTTATCCAACTACTCCACAAGGACCTCAATGCGTTGTCGCTCTCCACGACAACCTGTAATACTTGATATACTCAATGCGTTGTCGCTCTCTGTTGTAAGAAGATCAAGTACAAAAAGGTAAGACCTCGACAAAGAGAACATAACCCTATAAACTAGGTTGTGGGCCACTAAAAGGATCTGGCTATCTCATGGACTGATCACCTGCCCCACTACCGCCACCACCATCATTCACAGCACTAGGCTCTCCAAACCGTGGACGTCAAGCGGCCCTAAGAACAATAGCATCGTATAAGGTTTGATAATAAGTGGACATCTATAGATACCGATCTCACTCGACTCGCATGCTATCACGCTCTACCTTGAGAGTATCCCTCTCTATTGTAAGCAGATGTACATGTGTGCCTCTGCAACATGTCGTGCACCACTCTCAATATCCCGCTCAGCCCTCAAAATATCTACCTAAGTCTTTGTAGCCTATCGCCACACTATCTCTACATCTTTGGCAGTTATCATCTGATCTAACAATATGTCTCCATCCCTAGCAGGTAGAGGGGGAATCGGAACATGTCTACGACCCTGTGCCTGAGGCATGTGCTCATCTTGACCACCCTGCGCACCATCACGTCAAGCCCTATCCAACTGCTCCACAAGGACCTCAATGCGTTGTCGCTCTCCACAACGACCTGTAATACTTGATTTGCTCAACGCGTTGTCACTCTATGTTGTAAGAAGATCAAGTACAAACAAGTAAGACCCCAAAAAAGAGAACATAACCCTATAAACTAGGTTGTGGGCCACCAAAAGGATCTGGTTGTCTCATGGACTAATCACCTGCCCCATCGTCACCACCACCATCGCTCACAGCACTAGGTTCTCCAAACTGTGGACGTCGAGCGACCCTAGGAACAGTAGCATCATATAAGGTTTGATAATAAATGGACATCTGTAGATACCGATCTCACTAGGCTCGCATGCTATCATGCTCTGCCTTGAGAGTATCCCTCTATATTGTAAGTAGATGTACCTATGCCTATGCCACATGTCGTCGACCACTCTCAATATCCTGCTCAGCCCTCAAAATATCTACCTGAGTCTCTGCAGCCTGTCGCCGCACTATGTCCACATCTCTGGCAGTTGTCATCTGATCTAATAGTATGTCTCCATCCCTAGCAGGTGGAGGGGGAACCGGAACCTATCTATGACCTTGCACTTAAGGCATGTGCTCATCCTAACCACCCTGGGCACCATCATGTCAGGCCCTATCCAACTGCTCCACAAGGACCTCAATGCATTGTCGCTCTCCACGACGACATGTAATACCTAATCTGCTCAATGCATTGTTGCTCTTTGTTGTAAGAAAATCAAGTACAAAAAAGTAAGACCCTGACAAAGAGAACATAACCCTATAAATCAGGTTGTGGGCCACCGAAAGGATCTAGTTGTCTCACAAACTGATCACCTGCCCCACCACCACCATCGCTCACAGCACTAGGCTCTCCAAACCGTGGACGTCGAGTGGCCCTAGGAATAGTAGCATCATATAAGGTCTTATAATAAGTGGACATCTGTAGATACCGATCTCACTCGACTCGCATGTTATCACGCTCTGCCTTGAGAGTATCCCTCTCTACTGTAAGCAGATGTACTTGTGCCTATGTAACATGTTGCTGACCACTCTCAATATCCCGCTCAGCCCTCAAAATATCTACCTAAGTCTTTGCAACCTGTCACCACACTATCTTTGCATCTCTAGCAATTATCATCTGATCTAAAAGGGTGATCCCACAATACTGGTTTACAATTTTTGGCCAAACTAGACACTGAACTAATTTTTTCTAACTAAATCTTCACTTTCGGGAACCTCTAGCGGCTAAACTGTGAGGAATTTGAAGATTATGCAAATTAGTGATTTGTGACATTTTGTCTGTAGATTCTAAATATATTTTTTTCAAAATTATTGGAATTAGATTTCACTTCTTTTTCCATCTCCTTTGAAAACTATTTTTTTCAGTAAACACCATTTTTAAGGAGTGACGCTCACCGTATAACACAAACTTTTTTCCATGAAGGATTAAATTCTAATTTTTTCAAATTTAGATTTGTAACTATGATATATAGTGCTTCCAATTGGTTTCATAGTGTTTTATTGAATATTTTTTCCTTAATCAAGTTTCGAAGTCAAACCAATTACAATTCAGACATAGGAAGACCGTATAACACATTACCTTTTTTGTATGTATCAAAATTCAAAAAAAAAATTGTTGAATCAAGGATTTCAATATCTAGTGCACTCATATTTTTCAAAAAAAAATTGATAATCTTCTATTTTTCCACGTGTAGAACAAATGGTTTGATTTTCAGTGAAAAACCTACATTCACAAGAAATAAAAAATAAATATAATAATAAAATTAAATTTATTTAAAATTTACTTTTATGGGAATGAGTTCATATCCTTAAAAGGTTCATTTGGTCCAAAAGGTAAATCAAAAGTGGTTTTTATCAAGATTTTGATAGGTGTAAAGGAGACTTCGTTATAGGTATGGTTTAAAACTAGCAGGGTTTTATCCAAGGGGTTTGATCTAAGGTAGTTTGATCAAACCCTTTTCAATTGGAATGCTTTAAATGGAACTTTTTAAGGCTTAAATTATTAAATTTTCTAAAAATATGTGATTTCAACAAAAATCAAAATCTCCCAGAAATTGTAAACCAGCTTTGTGGTATCACCCAACAGTATGTCTCCATCCCTAGCAGGTGGAGGGGGAACCGGAACCTGTCTATGACCCTACACCTAAGGCATGTGCTCATCCTGACCACCCTGGGCACCATCACGTTGGGCCCTATCCAACTACTCCACAAGGACCTCAATGCCTTGTCGCTCTCCATGACGACCTATAATACCTAATATGCTCAAAGCAAGATCACCCCTAGGATCGGTGAGTCTCAATGGCTTCCGTTGTGCCCACCACTCATCATAATCACGAGAGGTACCTGGATCTGCTAAACCAAATGGCCAACCCCAACCAACCGAGGCAAGGGCTCTGAACTCAACAACAGTATCTATATCTAGCTGGAGACCTCATACATGAACCTCCCTAGTAGTCCAACCAAAACGAGCCTCATAAGTATCGGGAACTCGACCCTATCTCTCTCCAAACTAGCGACATACTCGGTTCGGCAAGTAACGCTCTAACACAAAATACAAACGACCAATCAACCAACTGGTTTTCTGACAGTAAAGGAGATGATTTGAATCCTCTAGCCAAGCCTCACAACCCATATAGGGTCTCCACACAAAACTAGGCATCTCATTGAAAATCTAGCGCTAATAAGGAAGATCCCCGGGCAAGGTATAGTGCATGAAATCCCCATAATGATAGGAGTGTGGATCATCAGGAGAACGATCCTTTATCCCATCTAGTCAAGCAATAGCAATATGCTCCCACACCGAAACATGCAAAAGTGAAACACCTACAAACATGGATTTCCCGCCCCGATACACGACCTCGTGCATATCTTTGAACAGGTGGGCAAGAAGACATGCACCCCACGCATACCGCATCCCATGCTCAAGCATACTCTTGATACACACACCGCAATGCACAGGGAACTGTCAACCTCTTCTATTAGTGACAACAAGTCCTGAGATCAAACCACACAGAACAAGCACAATAGGATCGATACTATCAGAAAATGCAGACAAATCAATCTCTGACTGTCGCACCTCCAAGTGGCTATCACCTAACACCCGCCGCATGGCACGGGTACCATGTCGAACATGATATGAAACTAGCTCACCATGAATGGGAAGGTGAAGTATCCTCCAAACATCCTCAAGAGTAACAGTAGCCTCTCCTATCGCCAAATGAAATGAGGATGTCTCAGAATGCCACCGCTCCACAAGTGCAATCATCATCGCAATATGAGTCCTGATAGGAGGCATGTAGCAAATATAGCGTAGTCCAACGACATCAAGAAAGTCTCATTCCAACACACCAAAATGGGCAATAGGATCAAACAAGTGGCAAGGACATCTCTCCCTCGGTTGTAGTGATTTGAGACTCACCTGCAACCATTATAAACCACGATATTAGGGTTTCACTCTCAAAACATGTAAGGCAACACAAAACGGCACAAGGCACGATGACAAATGACATTTAGGATGACAAACAACAACATACTAAGGTCCGAAGCAAATGCTAAAAGCAAATACAAAAGGAAAAGTCAAATGCAAGGTTTTTGAGCAAATGCTCAAAAAACACCAAGCAAAAGTGAGCTTTTTAGTCAAATGCGAGATTTTAGGTCAAAGGCAAGGAAACAAGGGCGAGCTTTCTAGTCAAGTGCGGGATTTTAAGTCAAGTACGAGATTTTAGACTCCAGAGCAAGCAGAAGTGAAGTTTTAGGTCAAAGGTAAGCTTTTAGAGCAAAAGTGCATGAAACAGAAGCGAGGTTTCTAGTCAAGTGAGGTTTTAAGTCAAGTGTGAGATTTTGACCTAGTCAAAGGTGAGGAAACCGATGCAAGTGTGAGGGAATCATAGAAACTTCATTATTGACTCAAGAAACTTTGTACACGCATAACGAGAATGAAACAAAACGAAAGCAAAAAGGAAGAAGGTACATACCGAGCCACCGACACTTGAAGGCCATCCAACCTCCTAAACAAGCTCAGAACAATGCGGGGCTCCCTCAAATCTCGGCATTGCTCCTCAACAACTGATAGAATGGGAAAACCAGAGACAAGAATTAGCTATAGAGTCCAAGCACAAATGAGCCAATTTGAAGACTAAATGCCTATATTAAACCTCAAAAAACCCTAATTTATACTTAAGGAACTTCCTACTTTCAAATTAGAAGCTCACAAAAACATCAGAATGAGGAACGAGGGACCTATAGATCTAATTCTTCAATCTCAACATATCAAAACTAAAACAAGACAATATCGTGAGCTTGCCCTCGAAACTGACATTTGTTTCGACCAATCTCTTGAGGGGGCAACACCGAGTCCTACCATTATTCCACTAATCATCAGGGCACAGTGGGGCATAAATTTTTTCAAAAAACTTGATCTTAAAAATAGAATATTTGAAACAAAGCAACCAGTACTTTGTATCAAAGAGGGGAAAATGTAAATATGTAAAATTGACCTAACACCTATTACACACCTGAACAACATTGAACGACATTGAACAACATCCCATATCAACCTGTAATGTCTCAGAACATCTCGAAATCAACCCATAATGTCTCAGAACATCTCAGTATCAATCTGTAAAACATCTCGAAATCAATTTGTAATGTCTCAGAACATCTCGAAATCAACCCAAAACATCTCAGAACATCTCAAAATCAATCTGTAATGTCTTGGAACATCTCAGAATCAACTCGTAATGTCTCAGAACATCTCGGAATCAACCTGTAATGTCTCATAACATCTTAGAATCAACCCATAACATCCTGAAACATCTCAGAATCATCCTGCAACGCCCCAAAACATCTTGGAATCATCCTGCAATATCCTAAAACATCACACAACATTACACAACATCAAACATCCAAAACCCTAATTTCCTCTATTAATTGAATAAAAACATTTAGGCACAACAAAATCACTAGCATACAGATTGATCATGCATCATTAACCTTATCAAAATAGGTCCCAAGCTTAACAACATACAAATGTATAAAAATTGTAACATGTAACCAAGTTCAATCGAACTTTTTAAAGTATATATGCCTAACAAACATAAAATCCTAGAACTAATCACTATTTGCTTTCATCAGGTGGCTAATCTTCCTTCAATTAGCTGACAAATTAAATAAATTTCATTTATTTAATGAAGTCCTAAAAACCCTAATTCTACTATTAATTAGATAATACAACATTATTTAATTAATTCACTTTTTCATCATTTCGACAAATTAAATAAATTATATTTATTTAATAAAGTTCTAATCTAATCTTATTTCATCCTAATTGATTAAATAATGCCAATTATTTAATTACGTCAATAATTCACCTTATTCCTCTAAATTCATTGAATTATTAAATCATAATAAGTTAATTAACACACTTTCCCTCCAAAATTTGAATAATTAAATCAAACTATTCAAATCATTTATCAAAAACCAAATCAAATTAATGTCACTTTGTTTGCAAAAGTCAAATTTGATTTGCACGTTCAACTCCAAAAAAAAAATTAATTAATTAAATCAATTAATTCATAATTCCTCACCCACTTTCCAATTGAGCAAATTATGCTTGCTAACTAAGCAATATAATTTGCTAACTAAGCAATCCAATTTGCTAACTCAACCATCTAATTCCTAACTAAACCTTGACTGATCAATCAAATCCTGATTGATCAATTTAAACATTGACTAGCCAATCTATTCTTCAATCACACAAATTGTGCAATCAGTTTTGCACAATTTTCTCATGTCTAAATCCTCTCAACACTTTTCAACCATTGATCTTGAATCAAAATTGTTGGATCCTGATCGTCGATTCAAAATCTCTTTTTCTAAATAACAAACATCTCTCCTCACAAAAAAAGGATTAGAGAATCAACATACCTTATGCAACGAAATGCTATCACAATCACCATTGATAGAGCTTCAACCTTTTTTTGATCAACATCAAGCAATCATTCATCAAGCTTTTTACGAACTATGGAGACTTTGCGGTGATAAGAACAATCCAACATCAGATGAAATTCACACCACTACGACTTGATAACACTTTGTTTGTTGTTTGCATTCATTTTAGTAATCATAGATTTCCTAATTATGTTTTCAATAGTTTAGTTTCATTTCGTATGTGTAGGATTAGATCTTAGATTGATGTGTTTGATCTTAGTTTAGATTTTCTTTTCAAGCACCTTATATCTTGTTTAGCATATGATTTTCCCCCTCACACCCATATAATTAAAAAAATTCAAATTCTGTTTTTTTGCAGATTGCATGCTGGCCTCTTTTTCAATATTAATTAGTCACTTAAAATGATATTGAAGAATTCCTGCAACAAATAGATGTACTTTTGGCTAAGTAAAATGTAAGGATGGATTGATTCGTGAAACTGAATATTCCATTTGCATGCTAGACTGAAGTTCCACATTTGATTATATGTTTTGCATCAGGTTTTTGTGGATGAGCTTATTCTACAACTGAATTTGGGTAGAGCCTTTCTGAATGTGGATATGGAATCCACCAGCTTATCTTCAAGTTTTAAAACTCCATCTATATGTGGGAAGCATATTGAATATTCGTTAGGGGCTACAGTTTTCTGGGCTGTGTGCTGGGGATTTTCTGGACCACGCCCTATTCATTGATGATTTATTACTTGAATGATATTAGTAATGCATATATATTGTTTTTATATTTTACTTTTATTCAGAAAAAATGTGTATTTTTCAAACATGATTTTAAAAAATAAAAATAAAAATAATATTGTTTTGGCTGATTTTGTTTGCCAAGAGAAAACGTTGCTTAAACAAATTATATATTTGCTTAATATGTAAAGCCCATCTCAAAAATCATGTATATCCTGTTAAATAAGGCTATAAGATTGTTTATTTCTACAATTAGATCTGCTTCTGGTGATAGAAGAGAGGTTTTAACCTTCACATACTGCACTACTTTTGTGCACAAGACAAAACGCATTGTTTACTACTAGTAAGGGTATTATAGGTAGGATTGTCCTGGGAGCTGTAAATCTAATCTTTACAAAATTCGAATTAAGGCATATCTGTACCTTTCATAGTTTATGGCATTGGCATTGGCTTTGTATTTTGACTCCAACTCAATGTCTAATGTGACTCGGTTGAAAATGAAGCTGAACAAATTCCTTTTCAATATCTACAGCATCACAAACTATTTCCCTCACTCTGTCCTCGCTCAACTTGTAATTCAACAAGCTGCAAACAAGCATTAACCCCAAAACAACATTAGGCTTTAATATCATTGATGATATTGCCAAGAGAATTTGCTAAAGTAACAAATATCTGAAGCTCTGAACTAGCATACCTGTAGAGAAAGCAAGAAAAATCACAATGAAGACCCTCATCTTGTGAAATGAGCTCATTTGAAAAAGTTAGGCCTGGCATCAATCCCCTTTTCTTCAACCAGATTATTGTACAAAAGCTGCAAGAAAAATCTCACTTCAAACACAAACATACCAGGAAGCATGAAACATTAATAAATCACTGGGAGGAGTTAATAGAGACACCTGCCACTAAAAAATATGCCCTCTACACATGCAAATGCAAGAATCCTTTCGGCAAAGCTATCAGAGCTGTTAAAATGAAAAGGGCTAATAATTAGAATGGCATTTTCTTGAACGTTTCTAAAGCCTTCTCAACAAATCCGTTTTGTGCATATTCTGCAATCGTGGGATTCCATGAAACCATATTTCTACACATTCTTCCTCTTGACCCGACAATGCTCTAACCCATTTAAATGCTGAAAATACTAGAGGCGGCATATTGACTGATTGATGGCGTGAACCACTTCGAAGAATATTTTCCCATATAGTTGTGATAATCTTTAGCATCTCTTCATGGTCTTCATTCACCAACATATAAATAAGTTTTACTACCCAACTCTGCTCTTCCTTGAAATCTTTTCAGTCAAGTTCATCTATAGAAGATGATCCAGTAGTCCCCTTAATTAATCCTTCAATCAACTCAAAATAATAGCTCTACCTTATCTACCTCTGATATGAATGTATAATTCTGGTATAGCCACAGAGTTTTATCTCCACCTCTAACAATGGGCTTGCTCTTTTGCAAAGTCTTTGTAGGAGGAAATGCGAACAAATACAGTTATGAGGATGCTTTGAATGCTATAAAAAGTCTTTGTCTTAAATAACATGAGGGGGGAAGCGAGAAATTGAAAATATTAAGAAACTAAAAATCTTTCAAATTAAGGAGACAATAGCCTGTGAAGTTTGGGAGATGTAAAGGATATTTTATCATAGAGAATTTTCACCCTTTTATTTGGGAACATCTACTTTGATAATCTTATTTTTTACTCTTGGAAGCATGAATTCCCCATATTGTTAATTTGTTTCTCATTTTCTTCATTTGAGATAACAGCGGGAATGTGAGGAAAGAAAGAAAATATAAAGTTTGGGAGACGTGAACTAAATGTTTGGTGTACAGAAAATTCGGCTGCCAAAGTAGGCAGGGGAGCTGATGCGAGTCCCAATTTGTAATGTGCATTGGAAGTATGGCATGCCTGTTTAAGTGATTTATATCATATTTTAGTTGTTTTCTATCTTTCCTTCTTGCTCACAACCCTGATAAACTCTGGTTATTGAAATCAAATTGCTATTTGTGCTTTATACACGTATACATGACTAGTATACTATTTTTTAGAAATAAAATGTATAGTTTTTGACTCACAGTTATCCAGGGTTAAGATCAACATTGTGGTTGTATTGTTTACTACAATGGACCTCCTTGCAACTTGGGTACAATAGGAATGAAGATGCTTGAAGAACTGTGCATGACTCCTGAATTATATGATTTTTGCTTGATTTCTAAAGATTGCAATGAAAGGATTTGACATGGTACAGACTACAATCTCAATCTTTTTGCATAACTTTGGCAGAGAAAATGCCCCATCCATAATCTTAATGGATAAGATTGACCATATATGTACTGTTCGTATTGATTCTGGATCTGGCAATGGTGACATTTAGCATTCATTTCATAATTTTAAGACTGCGCATTGCCAAGACCAAGGTGTAGCACAACACATGTTTGTTCAGTCTTCTAATCGGTCTTTCTTATGAAAGAGATTCTATGGTAAGCCATACAAGTTTGAAATGAAGTCAACAGACCAATCATGTAAAAGAAACTAAAGCACAATCCACCTCCACACATGAAACCTCCACCACCACAAGCACCAGTGGTTGCTGCTAATGCTTCTGCTTCATCGACAGGGACAAATCGGAACTGTTCCAGCCACGGTTTCTTCTGTAATCTTCTGTAACACTAACTTACCTTATTGATCTGTATTTTAGGTATCCAATTTATCATATCATTTTGTCAATCTATGTCTTGGCATGTAGCTTAGACTCTTCCAGTTTGAGAGTCTGTTTTGAAAACTCTGAATTTAATCTCTGAACAGCAGTATCACTGTATTCAGATCCAGAATTGATTTATGATTCAAATAAATAGAATATTTTTTCTACTGTTCACTGTGTTCAAGTGTGACTGTGCTTTAAAGAAACAATTTTTTTTTCATGATTGATCTCAATGAATAACCCCAATAGTGTAGAAACATACAAGGGTTGATTCATTGATCAACACTTATCGATAGCATTCACCCTTTCTTTATGTTTTTTTTCATTTGGCAGGATGTTGATTTGTGGACTCCACTGAGATATCAAAAGCCTGGCTGCAAGGTTAACACCTTAAAGCTCTGTGAACCACGCAATGAGAATGAATCTAACAGCTGCTCAAAATTGATGACATCCCCTTCAAGCTGTAACTTACAGGGCCCGCTAATATCCAACTGGCCAAAACCTTCTACTTACAACTCTCTACCAAAAAACATAGCTTACATAGTCCACCCAATGATGCTGATGTGGAGCGATCAATAGTAGAGATCTTTTGCCTAGCCACTTATCAAAATTGTCTCTGCTTCTTGTTGGCTTCTATGAACCATAGATCAACATTTGATGGTTGTCATTAATCCTGGGACCCTTTACAAAACTCTCAGGTCACAATTAGTATATGTTGAACCAAGACCTCCTCCACACCAAAGGGAATAGCTGCATATAGTAAAATCGAGATAGACATTTGCAGATCATTTTCTGAATTGTCATAACAATGTTTAATCTTTATGATGCTTTATCCATTACCAACATGCACAATTGATGAATCTCTTCAATTTTTTACATTTTTCCTAGGTCAAAACTGGTCTTAGGCAGGAACTTTGCTGCCCTGCAGTTCTTGTTTTAAAAAATAATCTTAAAGATGTAAATTTATCAATTGCTATTTTAAAAAAACATACAAGCAATCAAAAGGTCTAGTTCAATTGGTTGAGCACAATTGTTGAGGATCATGGTATGTTTTTGATTATGCCATCCTCCAAGGTTCAAAACTCTATAAAGGAATAGAGACCTGGATGTGCTTGAGTGACTTTGGTAAAATAAATATTAATATAAGCTTAAACTGTAGCAAAACAAACTCATGAATGATTAAAAAAAGATAAAAAACAATAGATTTGTCTACAGTTTGAAATGAATTTCAAATGAAATGATTTTGCTTTCAAAATACTAAAATCAATATACTAAAGCAATTATTCTTTACCTCTACAAATTCTTCTTTTGAATGCCCCTTCACCGTATTGAAGTGGTTGATTTTTTCTGCCTAATAAAAAAAATGATTTAATAAAATTAGAATAATCCTTTGAAGATCCCTGTATGCTTTAGACAAATCAGCAGACTATACTACCAATGACACTTCAACAACAGAAATAAATTTTGGAATTAAAAGAAAAAAGAGTATGGAATCACCATAAACAAGTTATTGCAAGGAGAGAATCATAGTCTTTTCAACTTACATTTCAATTATTCTTGCTAGTACGGATGCTCTCCTCAGGTACAAAATATCTTTAAAGAAGTGTGTATATTGACCTTCATCATATTTGTTAGGTAGTTGAATTTCCATTTTTTCGAGAAAGGGCGTGCTCTGAAGCAAGCAACCTATAATTGCAATTTCCTTGTAGTCAAACTTAAGTATTTCTACCTTTATTTTCTTGAGGTTGACATGTGGAGAGGCAAGGCAGACGGGTATAGGATCTCTTGCCAGCTCCTGCATTGCAGTGTAATGAATAAGTAACTTTATCAAGGTTTCCTTTCTCACATCATAAGCCAAGTTCCAGTGAATTGCTTAAAAAGAAGCCTTTCGTTTTTATTTATATACATTCAAAATGCTGATCTTAAAACCTCACCTTAACACTTAAAACTATTGTGCTGGAAGTTTGTGTAAAATACCTGGACGAAGAAACCCAACATATAGAGTGACTGAAGATTTGGAAGCCTGTGAAGCAGATTCATTAGAGGAACACCATTCTCTTCTTCCCTTTCAAAGGGTTCAGCTATGTCGATTGTAAGTTCCTTCAAAGACCGGAAATTGCCTACCATTTGAAGAAACCTACTTGCAGATAAATCATCTGAGTAATAATACTTCAAGGACAGTTCCCTCGGAGTACTTGCACAGTGCATTTTGAGCTTAAACATAGCAAAAGAAAGCTCATAGAACCTTACACCATTTACACTCAAATCGTCAATCATGTACCCTGACAGTACTTTGAGATTGGGGCAGTTAACAGATACAGACTTTACTTTTTCTATACTCAAATGTTCAATAGTGGATGAACAGATTACAGCATTACTTAACATTCGGACATCACTTAACCCTAACCCTGCATCTTCTTCTATTTCAAGGTCTTGCAGAAGGGGACAGAGCGAAATCAAGGAGACCAAAGATTCATCTGTCAATTGAACATCACTGAGGTAACAAGAAATGAGGTGGGGGAATCCAATGAAATTGACTGGAAAACTGGTGAGAACATAGCCGTCCAGACACAGGGTTACCAGGCGTGAGCATGAAAAGAGGGCAGGGGGTGGGATTTTTCCTAGAGCACCGTCAGACAGAGTGAGGTGTTGAACATTACACCAGGCAGCATATCTCACCCATTTGCACACATTTTCGTGAGAGACGCGCCAATCTTTACTATCTAAAAGGCTTCTGTAGATGTGAAAGCCCTCCAGATTGTGGGAATGCAGGAGCAAGATGTTGGATATTATATTCTCAACCCTTGCCATAAGAAGTGGATCTAAGGAACTAATATTAGACCCCAAAACAAGACATGGAGAGAAATCGAGTTCTGGCATCTGGGTGTAGAGAAACCTCCACTTCTTGGACAGAATAGAAGATTTGACAGCATCTTTTATTGGGATTTTTGATAGTATGAAAGAAATAAGAGAATCAGGAAGCATGTAGAATGCATCCTGGGCAGGCATGATTGGCCCTTAAAATGGAAAATAATAGAGTAAAAGAAAATTTCTGTAAAAATGCAGAAGAACAGTGACATTGAAGACTCGAACACGGACCCTTGCAATTAATAGTAGCATCTAATGGCGGGAATTTCTGTCGAAATGAAACATAGTATATGTCCAATGGCGGGAAATCCTCAAACGAAAAGAAATTCTCCATGAAAATCTTGAATACAATAATATGTTTATAAATTACATATTCTTGGTTCATGGTTCAATTCTTATTCTTATATACATATTTATTTTATCCCTATTTATATCAATTTTTGTACATTTTTCTTTTATCTATTAAAAGTTTATATTTGCATGTATTTCTTTACATTCATTTCTTGATTTGAAATAACCATTTTAGCCCTAAGTTTATTTTTTAGTAATTCAAGATCAACCTAATTTAATTCCAATGGAATGATCCCCATATTGAAATAGTTATATTTAGAATTCAATTATATTGTGTCTTTCTCCTAGTTGCTATTAGTTGAATTGACACACATTTTCCTAGCATGTTATTATGTCACGGTAGTTAAAGACAATTCAATATGCAATTAATTGACGTCAGGGAAAAAAAAAAACTATTAAAACACACTTTGATTTTTAAAGGGCAATAGATAATCAAATCCACATCATCATCATATAGGCCATTTGGATGTTTATGCATGTTGTCTTTCATATCATTCATCATTATTAATCCAACTTTCCAAAGGGTTTGACGTAGGAGAACTGGTTTACCTATTGAGTTGAAAAACTCTTAAATGGTGTCTCTCAAGACAACCTTTACATATTCAAAAACTAAGAAGACAAAGGTGCGCAAATCTTCAAGTGTGCATTTTATCAATTCATCCATGTACGATATAGATCAATTTTGTGCATTGTATTAAGAATCACAATAGGTGGGATCAAACTTGTAGTGTTAAAGATTAATTAGCGATTTTTATGTGCTAGTTTAGATTTTTTTGAGATAGTCATTGCACTTAAGCCATCAAATTTCAAGAGGTGGCAAACCAAATTAGCATGTATCATTAACAACATTCCTCGATTATTGGTTTTAAAGACAAGTACCCCTAAACCTTGCATTGAATTCTCATACAACTTTGAAATAGTTTATCCCAATTATATTATCTAGATTAATTTATACTTAATTGGATATATTTTATAATTAGCCTAGATTATTTATGTAGTGTGATTTATTCCTCTACATTACTAGTGAAGCCAATATTCCTACTTGACATAAGGTTTCCTCTTAGGGTTTCTCCTTCGTTAAAAAATAGAAAAACCCTAGGCCTCCCTACAAATGTCTTTTCTATTGGCTTTGTAACTGCTTTATCTCGATTTTCCCTCTCTCCTTCAAAATAATTTTTTTAGGCCCCAGATACCACAAAAAGGGGTGTTGAAATCTACATTAAACCTAAAAAGATTTGATGTGGTATGCTACAAAGAACACCCACACCTCTTAGGTGTTGCTTGTCCTTGAATCATGCAAGAAATTATGGCCTCAGACATCTGGCTATACCTACAAAGCAAGGAGGAATGTTTTTCTATGAGCTACAAATTTCCCTTGCATTAATGGTTACTATATTCTAAAGTGCAAGGATATTAGAAGAAAAACACAAAATTAGCTTGAAAAGCCAATGAATATCATGTGCCACTACTTTTGGTAGATGAAATATCCTAGAGTGGGAGAGAGTAGGTGAAACAATGCAATGCCAGGGTTTATGAACCAAGATGATCCTTTTGGTGAGATTTTCTTCTATATTTGAACTATGTTGGTGGATTCATGAAATAGAAAGATTTGTTATGCCCTCTTTCCTTAGCCATTTTCTTGTCTTCATTAGGCTTTCGAGGAGTTCAAGAAATTCCCAGCATATTGAACTAGTTGCTTGCTTTAGAGAATTGCAATTTAAACCTTTGTTGTACTTTATAGGAGTTTGGGAACATTCGAACTCCCTAACATATTGAACTTCTTTCTTTCTCTCATTAAATTTTGGCAAGTTCACTAGCTAGAAAAATCACCAACATCACAAATGAATTCCTTTTTCCTTAGCCACTTTCCTTTTTTCTTTCTTCTCTCTTTCCTATTAATTATTTCACGAGTTCAAGAACCTTATTTCCCTTTTAATCAATTTGCAAAGCTATAAACTTACGACATATTAAACTTGGACTTTTCTTATTATCTTTTCAACAAGTTCACTAGCTTGTGAACTTACCAACACCTTTCACTTTCCTTTTGCAAATATATCAAGGAGTTTGCAAACTTATTAACTTCTCAAAAAAATGAACCTTAGCACCTTTGCACCTTTTGTTGTCAAGGTTTCAGGGAGTTTGTGAACTCACAAACTTCTTGACATATTGAACTTAAACTCTTTATTTTCCTTTATCATTTTTACTTGTGGAACAAATGAAGGGGACAAGGCAAGGACTTATACATATTTCATAATTTTATCAACTTTGGTTCAATTAGGAAACTCATCAAATTTAATTATTGTTCACGAGAAAAATAAGGCCAGAATAGACAAGGGGCTAAGATTCAAGCACAATTGGACATAGTCAAATTGGGCACTCATAAGATCATTGTGCCAAAGTAGGGAGCATGTGATATTTTGTTGGGAGAATGTATCTCAACCTTGCAATTACATAAGGTTTATTGTTGATAGGTAAGTGTGGAGGGGTGTGGGGGTGGGGGGATAACTCCTCGCAAACCCAATAGGGGGGTTCGAGGGTCGTGCGCCCTGATAGAGACTCAAGGATCGTGTGCCCCAACAGGGGATCGTGGGTCATGCGCCCCCGAAAGCCAAATTTTATGTATATTTTATTATTATAAATTTGGACCATTCATCATTAGGTCTCAGATTTGACGATTGATATTTTGTTAGCTTGACTAGCCCTAGAAAGCAACCCTATTTTATGAGGGTGTTGTATTATAGTTGGGTATTGTGATGTATTTTGAGAGTCTAATAGTGGTTGTGTTGCCTCTAGATCTCGGGTTGGTGATACTCATGTGAAAAGCTTTCTCTACAAGTATATTGTAATCTTTGTGATTTCTGAATAATCTATTGGGTGGCTTTTGGAGTGTGGGGTTTTTCTCCCAAAAGGGTTTTCCCCACGTAAATCAATGTGTTATGGTATGCATACTATTTATGTTTATTTTTCTTTAAGTTTTTGTAAGTGTTGAAAAAATTTGTAAAGTTTTGCATTACCCTCCTCTCATGACTAGTGCGGGAAGTTGTTCTGCTACCTTAACTTCCTTACATATTTCACTATTTTTAATCAAGGAATGGATCATATGTTCCAAATCTTAGAATGATATGTGGTCCCTATATTGAATTGAAATATTTTTTATTGGTTCATCACCACCTATGTATGTGCTTCAACTAAATATTGTGAGTTTATTGTCAAACAATTCCAATTGACACTTTCCTATTACATTGTGTTGGTCCTTCATATTATATGTTTGCATGTGGATTGTTTTCCCAATCTCATGATACATGATGGTTTTATCTTTTCCGGATATTTTAATATGGCATCCAACTTAGCAGTATTATGTGTAGTGAAAAATAGGCAGTGGATGCTTATTGTATCATACAAGCTCATCACATCATGTTTTCGAGTATGGGCTTTACTCACAAATCTATAATGCATAATGGAATTGGAAAAATGAAATAATCTTATTCATAAATAGGCTTAGTTGTCAAGGAATTTGACTTAATGGGGTGATGTTATGTTTCCACTTGTTAATCACCCTGATAATTGTAATATTCCTATTGGCCAAAATAGGGGGCAACGCTCTCCAATGCTTACAAGTGCATGAATAGATGATTTATTCATTTCTTAGCAATATTTCTTCATTTCTAGCACTCTTCATGTTGTAGTTTTAAAATAATTCATCATTCATGAAACCATGATGCATGATAGCCATCAGTTTTCCTCACTTGAAAAAAATCAATGGCCAAAATTTTTAAGCACAATTGAAGAAATTAACAACCGTGTCATTAATTTTTCAAATTATGTGCCCATATTCAATGCAAAGTCTAGCAAAGGGATAAATTTATTTCATTCAAATTGTAAAGGTTCATTCACAATTTTCCAACATTATTACCAAAAGTAGATGAAGGTGCTATTATTGTGGCAAAGAAAAGGCTTGGCAATTATTTTTGCATTCCTTGGAGAGCATGAACTAGTATGATTATAATCACCGGTATTCGATAAGTCACTTGCAACCAAAAATTCTATGTAATTCAAAATTATGTAGGGTTTGTGTGGTCATATATTTAGTGAAAGTTTGGTTTTGTTATTTTTTAAGGCATGTAATTGTTCAATTCACCATTGTTGTTTAATCTATATTATTGTAATAAGCCCTAAAAATCTTGATAATTCCAAAATGAGTTGAATGTTTGCTTAATTTGGTAGGTCAAAGAGAAGATTACAATAGGAATTATTAAACCAATTACTTGGTTTAGCTAAGAATCCTAGGCATGCTTTGGGTACCAATATTCTATCTGACATATTACAAGATAGAATCAAACACATTAGGATGTTGTAGTTTCACCAATGAGTTGAGATCTATATAAATCTTGCTTTAACTAATAAGAGAGAGATATCCCAATGTGAAATATCTAGAAGTTCAACTTATAAAATTTGGCAGTACCTAATGTCTTTGTAACTGTAAACACCATACATGTTATACGTGCTAATTATGACCCTAGTATTGGGAGATGTGTTTTTCACTTGGAACAATGAATTACTAAGAGAGATTTTCAACTTGAACTATATGTCCAAGACGAAATTTGACCTAGATGAATTGTGTTGATAGTATATGAGACAAATAGTTATAGAGTAAAGTGGCTCCACTATCACAAGCCAAAATATATGGTCGAGATACTAGTGCCTATTCCTACTAGAGAGGATGAGCCCTTTAATGTGGATACATTTGAAGACTATTTTAACATGACTTGTATAGTCTTCTACTAGGGTCTAGATGCTTATTATAAATCCCAAATGCTTATTACTATGGTTATGTTAGTGGTTGACATTCAACATAAATATATTAATATGTTATTTGGTTTTGCTTCATTTTTGCCAAAGGGGGTTCAAAAGTAAATTGTTTCATTAAAAATGAAAAAAAGGATACCCTTGTTCAAATGGGACTCCTTCATATGCCACCTCCTATTATATTTGGGAAAATGTTACTAATGCCTTTCTCTCAAAGTAAATTATTTATCATCAAAAAGAAATCCCATCCCTATTCAAGGGCAGAATTATGTATGGGATCTTCATTGCCAAAATGGAAATTACTACACATTTGAATACTATTTTGTAACCGGTGTCATGGGAATGTTGGGCCATATATGGGGAATATTTTCTAGGGAATTCACCAAGTTTTTAAGACCAAAGCATTTGAATCTTGTGATAGGAACTAGTCATAAGTAGGGATAATGATTTTACAACAATGATCACATCAAGATCAAGGTTATGGGGCTAAGGTAAAACTTCATGTTTTTCCATTTTGGGTGCAAGAGAGGGTGGATTTCCTTGAGGCCATATGAAAACTCAATATTTTTTTGACAAAATTCATTGAAGCAACATAGGAAGGGACCCTCCTTCCCTCTAACCTTGAAATTCCTTGAATTTTAAGTGAAATTTAAAGAAGGCTTAGGACTTTTTAAATTCAAAGTGATTAGAATACATGATGCACCTAGCTAGGGGCAAGATGAATGACCCCAAGCATTCCATTGATAGTATTAGAAGGTCCATTGGAATACCAACATATGAGCATGGATATGGTGAAACTTGTGATCCTAAATGTTTATTCAATCTTAAATATGCAAAAACAACTATAATGCAATGAGAGAAAACACAAAGGGACACCTCAAGACTAGCCTAAGAAATTGATAATACAAAGAGAAATAGATGAAATTGTGCAAGTGCTTATACCTTCTCCATGTTGATGAATCATTTGTTTGGCCCTTGATATTTAAGATACTTATGTGCTCCTTGGATGGATATAGATATGATTAAATGCAAGATTGACAATGTGATGGGATGCAAATACAAATAGCTAGATTGCATTGGCTAAATGAGTGAAAATACTTGTGAATTGAGTGCTCAAAATGACAACATAAGGATGCTAAAATGACTAAGTCCCCTAAATGCCTTAGAAGAGGGGGTATTTATAGAGAAATTTGAATTCTCTAAAGAATTCAATGGTTGAGATTGAGCCACCAAGGTTAAGATGTAGGGCTATGGTGAGTTGAGGACTCACAAGCCCTCACATCTTGACATGTGAAATGTGAGATGGCCTAGGATAAGATGATGTGGAAGAGAGGTGGAAGAGAGGTACATGATGTGGAGGAAGGACAAGTACCTTTTAAGAATAAATTCACATGCTTGGGAGAATCTAGTGGATAAGAGAGGGTCTCCAAAAGGTGGGAGTTTGTCACATGTGACTTGATGTGACAAGTCAGATTCTAGAAGATGTATGGGAAAAGGGGATTCTATGAGGAATAAAATGTGAATTAAAAATTCCCATGGGGAAGAGGGGAACTTAGGGTGAATAAATGTGAATTAAAAATTCACATGGGAAAGAGGGTCAATGCTAAGAAAGGTAAATGGAAGGGTTGACTAAAAAGGGATGTTAAATGTGACTAATGACTTTGATTAAGGTTGTGCAAACACTTGGTTAAGAAAATTAATAAAATATTAGAGGCAAGTGGAAAATGTAGGAGGATGTGACATTAATCCTTGATTAAGAGGATGCACATCCTAATCATGAATTAATTAAATTAATCCAGATTAGAAAGGGATTATGGAGGATGTGACAAGTAGAGAGAAAAATGAAGAATTTTAAATTGATTTTATTCAAAAAGGTTAAATGACTAAATTAAATAAATTGATGTATTTGTTTAATTTAGAGAGGAAGGAGGTGTAAGGTAAATCATTTAATTGTTAAATTAAAATACTTTAAGGACTTTAGGCAAAAAGTGTACTATTAATTAAATGAGTTATTTAATTAATACTGACAAAAAGGATGAGGTGTACGAGTTAAAGGGATGAATAAGGAGACGACTTTGACCATATAGAAGTGGTCAAATTTGGATGTCTACATTTTGCCCCTTTTCGAAACACTATTAGGATAATAGGGTTTTGAAGAAAATAAAATGTAGATGACTCTATAGAGGAAGCGACCAGAAAAGAGATGCCTAGCATAGGGGAGGCCATGTGAGCTACCCAAACGGAGGGAAGTGAAAGGAGATGCCCCAGTTTCACGAGAGAAGGCTCGTGACGGAGCAATGGAGAGGAATGATAGGGTATACCCCCTCGAGGAGGTGAATGGGAAAGGAAAAGGGGTCTTGGGAAACTTCTCGAACGTATAATATGGTAAATGTCATTGGAAAGAGCACGAAAAACCAAGAAGATTGGCGTTTGAACGGAGTTGATCGGATGAACAATTTGCAAATGGTGGCCCCAAGAAGTTAGGGAAGTCTGGGGTGTATCCACCTCAGCCCAAGGCAACTTCATGAAAGTATAACATGGTATATGTCATTGGAAAGAGCGTGAAAAACTGAGAAGATTGGCATTTGAACGGAGTTGATTGGACGCATGGTTTGCAAATGGCGGCCCCGAGAAGTTAGGAAAGTCTGGGGCGTATCCGCCCCGATGCGAGTTGGGGCATATCCGCCCCGGTGAGGGTTGGGGTGTATCTGCCCCGACTCGGGGCGACTTCTCAAAAGTATAACATGGTATATGTCATTGGAAAGAGCACGAAAAACTAAGAAGATTGACGTTTGAGTGGAGTTGATCGAACACACGGTTTGCAAATGGAGGCCCTAGGAAGTTAGGGAAGTCTGGGGCATATCTACCCCAATGTGAGTTGGGGCATATCCACCTCGACGCGGAGCATATTCAACTCGGCGAGGGCTAGGGCATATCCGACCTAGCTCGGGGCGACTTCTCGAAAGTATAACATGGTATATGTCATTGGAAAGAGCACGACAAACCTAGAAGATTAGCATTTGAACGGAGTCGATCGAATGCACGGTTTGCAAATGGTGGCCCCAAGAGTTTAGGGAAGCCTGGGGCGTATTTGCCCCGACGAGGGTTGGGCATATCTACCCTGACCTAGGGCATATTCGCCCCAGCGTGGGTTGGGGCGTATCCGCCCTGCGGGTAGGGGTGTATCAGCCCCACTATAGGGTGGGTCCGCCCTGACAAGGGCGAAACGGGGAGGGGGGAGGAAAAAGAAACTAAGAGAGAAGAAAAAGAGATGTGAAGTATTTGCACAACCAAAATCATAGGGTGAATGCAATGCAACGGTAATGACCATGAAATGCAATCCTAATATGATTTGTCATCTTCGGAGCACTGAGTTTTGATATAGCATAAGACACAATACACCAAGGTATGATGGACCAAGGCAAATTGGTGTCTAATGCATAAAACAAACACAACAGACAAGAAGGCTATCCCAACACCCCAAAGTGACAAAGACTTTGGTCAGGCCAGGCATTGGGATAACCGCAAGCACAAAAGGATGTCCCAGCGTAACACAAGATCACATGGGTCTTGGTGGATACTACGTGGGACAACCCAGTAGACAGTATCAATAAAATATCAAGATACGCCCCTATGTTGACTAGTCAAAGCACACCGTGATATGATGGATCAAGGTGACCGTGACAAGTGATGATAGGGAGATCAAATGATAAACCAAAGTCAAAAGCATCAAAAGAGCACAATCAATTTCAAATGTCCTTTGCCATAGGATCAAGGGGATGGATGGGATTGATGAGGTCTGTTAGGAAGGATGCATCCTATTGAGACCGATGATGGATACTAAACTAAAAGATCAATATAACGCAGGATATTCAAAATCAATTGGATCTGATGATACAAGTGGATCTTGTTTGTTAAGAACCAACTAGATAAGGGCATAGCTTGATGAAACGACACAAGGGAGACAAGACATGAGACTGACACACCCTAAAGACCTGGGGGCTTGGGGGCCGATCAAAGATTAGCCTTGCCTACGTGAAAGCACAGGGCCCTTGTAGTTCGATAAAAGATTGATGACTAACGATGGATAAAGGTAGAAAGAGGACAATGGAGACCTCGATGGATGACCAAGACAAGACAGACAAAAGCAAAAAAGACTGATGGTAGACGATAAAGGAACCCTGGGGGCAGATCAAATGATCGACCTTGCCTACGTGAAAGCGCAGGGGCAACGTAGTTCGACCATAAGACCAAAGAAAAACAATGGATAAGGGATGATGAGATAACCAAGATAAGTGGATAAAATGATGGGACGGATACGATGAGATAGGATAGACCTGTTGGATCGGATAGGATGATGGTGATCACACGAAGCTCAAGAATGGGATAGTGATCCAAATCATCAAAGTGAATTGGGAAGATGATATGATAAAGAGATGAATGATGAGAAAGGATAGGAGATTGAAAAGACGTGTAAAAGAAGCAGAAGTGATGGCAATGAGATAAATGGCATTGGGTTGCATGGAGGGAGGCCTATAGCCAAATACCAATGACAAGGGATTGTGAGATGGGATGAGGATAAAGATGAAAGAATGGATAGAGAGATAGGGATGGGGGATGGAAGGGATTGTTTGGATGGATAGGAAGATAAGGATTGGGAGATGAAAGGGATGTTAGGATAGATGGATAGGAAGATAAGGATGGGGAGATGGAAGGGATGTGGTGATAGATAGATAGGAAGATGAAGGGATGTTATGATAGATGATGTCTCCAAGGACTATGTCACAAAGGAAGTAGATGCCCCCACTCTAGATATGTCATGTATGATGAGGCATGAAGGATGGAAGACGAGTGGATGGGAAGATAAAGGGGATAACTAGAGGAGGATAGGATGGGTGACTAAGGAATATGATAGAGCATGGATGAAGGGAATGTATACCAAGAGGTGTCCAAAGCATGCATAGATAGATGCCCCTATTTTGATCAAGATCACAAGAAGGATGGAGGAATGAGAGATAAACGAGATATGATGGTAGGTTGCGTAAGATAGGTGGGATGGAGGAAAAGGATGTAGGGGATGTGTAGTAGGAAGATGTGTGTGTAGCGGGAAGCATAGTAGATGGAGAGGATGCATATTAGGAAGCTACCCCCAAGTGTGAAAAAGGATAGATGGGGATTTACACATGACGCCTGTTTGCCAGGTTTTCATCATGGTACTTATCCAAGGCACTTGTTTGTCAAGTTTTCACCATTGGAAAAATTATTTCTCTTATTTTTTTATTTTTTTTGTGACTTGTTTCTGATTTTTTTATTTTTTTTTGGATTTTGTTTGACTTTTTGGATAGCATGTGGAAAGAGATGGATAAGGATAGGGAGGAAAATAAGTGGATTTAGAAGACATGCAACAAGGTATGGATGAAGGATTCAAGCATCAAGTTCCATACAAGGTGTTAAGAGCCAATGTTCGAAGTGACTGTTAGATATTGGTACAACCATATTAGGATAAATGGATTATGCAAGAGGATGAATTAGAGGGATTTGACGGGGGAGTTATGTGGGATAATGGATGGGAGGTTGGGAAGGGTATGGATAGAATGATGGGGTAGGTGTGTGATGGGGTGGTGAGTTCAAGACCAACATTGGCTCATACGGTGATGGATGTGAAATGATAAGAGGATTAATGGATGGAGAAAGCAAGGATAATGGAGGAGATGGGATAGTGAATTTTGGGACATAGGGACCCCAAACCGATTTAGGAGAGGGTGGATGAAAATGATTAGCTTTTGGATTAGAAAATTTGGATGTTGTTACAAATTTTTCATTTGAATGTGTTGCATCTTTTTTCTTTGGGATCCACATGGTTTTGATCTTTGCTTTGGTGGACCTTTGCAGGCTACGGATTTGATTTTGATTTTGGATTTTCTTTTTCTTTTCTTCAACATGTCATTTAGAGGGGACATGAGAAGCTTTAGATTCATGTGGATGTTTAGATTGATGCATTTTTATTTTGGCATCCAAAGTGCTTTTAATAGCAATGGGATGGGTGTAAGGAGAAGGATGATGTGGAATGATGGTGGTAGGATTTTGAGGATTATATGTGGATGGAGGATGTGCGGGTATGTGCCTTTGTTGATCCTGACTATGGGATATGAGAGTAGGATGTTTATGATGGGTGATATGGATAGGTGATGGATGGATGAACGGATGAATAGGACAAGATGGAGGAGGTGATTTTGGGATATAAGGACCCAAAATGGATTGAGGACCTAGAGAAGATATGGACGGGGTAAATGGAGGATGGGAGATGGTGGATGGAGGGATGTAAGGACCCAAAATGGATGGAGCAAATGAAGGAGGAATATGGACGGTTGTTTTGAGGTGATACGATGGAGGAGGAGGGATGGTAGCAAATGATCCAGTGGAGCAGTGGGAAGAGCCTATATTTCTTGTGGAAGAGGCTCGTTTAGGATGTCTAGAAGTTGTACCAACATCTTTAGATTGTGAGTCTTGAGAAATAGGTCCAAGACCTTGCATGCAGAGTTTTTCTTTGACCTGGATGGGCTCTAAAATACCTTGCTCATGAAGGCCTAAACCTTTTCCTTGATAGTTCATGTTCTTGAACATTCGATCCATGATAGGATTTTTGTTATTCTGGAAGAATTATGCGAGTCCATTATTAGGTGGGGGAGGATGGGTGATATATATGTTGTGTTTTTCTTCTACAAGGAGACCACCATGGAAGAATGTGAGAGTACCAAGGGGATATACAAGTGGTGAGGGGATAGTAGGTTTAGAAAATGATGGAGGATCATGAGATGGAGATGAAGGGATAGCAGCATCTTGATCGGGACAAGGGAGTGGTAAGGGATCAAGAGAGGGATTAGGTGACATGATAGGATATAGATTTTTGGTAGCAGGTGATAAGGGCTCGTGCGATGGAGATGGAGATAAGGGCTCATGAGAGAGAAGGGGATCATGGGAAGAAACAGATGGGAGATTATGATCATAAGATGGGCTAGATGGGTCAATAGGATCTTGATGTGAAAAAGGGGATATGCTAGCACGCTTTGGATCAGGCTCTTGGAATGACTCATCTTGTGTGGGTGGTATGATAATGGAGTCTTGAAGGGACTCTTCAAGTGGGGAAGATGGAAGGATGGATGATTCATGAAGTTCAAGGGAAGGGATATCGGTGATACTAGGAATGGAAGGAATGGATGGGACTTGTGTGTCGTCACTAGGAATGGGAAGAGTGGATTGGATTTGTGAATTTGTGATGGGTTTGGAGCATCTAGGTGTAGGAGGAGTGGATCGGATTTGGTTATCTTTGATGGGCTCGGTAGATCTCAGAGTAGGAGATGGGGGCTTAGTGGATTCAGAGGATGTGATGGTTTTGATGGTTTGAGTGGTGCTAGGGGTGGTAGCGTTAATGATAGGTGTGGGATAGAGAGGGGTCTCATCACTAGTGACCGTAGACGATGGATCGAGATAGCATGGTTCCACCACTACAATGTGTGGAGTGGGGGATGTCTTCTTTGTTATAAGTCCTTGGAGAAATTCTAGAGTGAGAAACTTGCATACTCTAGGTTGAGATGGCGTGATAGGAATAGATGGTGGATTAGGGAATGGTGGAAGACTAGGATTATGGATTGGTGGCCTAGGATTAGATGGAGGAATGGGATTGGATGTAAGACTAGGAGTAGATGGGAGATTAGGATTAGATGGAGGGTTAAAGTAGGGATATTGGTATGGTGAATTAAGATATGTGGATGGTGGATTAAGACAAGAGGATGCGGCTGGTAGATTGTAGTAAGGGTATTGGGATGGCGGATTAAGATGTGAAGACATGGATGTTGGATCAGGATAGAGAGATGCGAATGTTGGATTAGGGTAAGTTGATGGGGTTGATTGGTATGGAGGATTAGGATAGTGTGACATGGGTGCAGGATTATGATAAGAGTATTGGGATGGTAGATTAGGATAAGAGGATGCATGTGTTGGATAAGAGGAAGGTGTAGATGAAGGATATGATGGATATGCGGACGAGGAAGATACTAGGCATCCCTTGTCAAAGGTAGCATAAGGAGCGTGATTAGGAATGGGTGAAGACATAACAGGATAGTTTGAAGGGGTGACTAGATTGTGGAAAGTGGTTGGAGAAAGCTTACTAGTGTCGATAGCATCAAGGGGATATATGTCGTATACTTCTTGATCGACAAGACTTTCGTTATCGTCATCAAAGTAATTAGGGTTTCCCTTGAATACTATTGATGGAGGCTAAGGATTCATGATGATGAAAGGATAAATAGGATGGATAAAATATTTTGGATGGAAACAGATTAAATCTCAAATCAGGATTGGATTAAAGCTCAGATTAGGATGATTGGATGATGCAATGGGATTGATTCTGACGATAGGATCGATTATCAAATGATGATTACGACACTGAATCTACCTCAAGATGGAATTAGATTGATTGGGTTGAAGGTGATTGGATAAGGATGCGATTGGATTAGATTTGATAAGATTGATCAATGATTGATAAGATCAAATGATGGATCAGATAGGATGATGAGAGGGATTGGAAAACCCTGTTCAGAGATTACCCTAGGTGACTTAGGATACTGATTGATTGGATTAAAGGATGAATGGATGATTGCGGCATCAAATCCACCTTGAGGTTGAAAACGGATTGATTGGGCCGACGATGATTGACTTAGGATGGATGACAATCCTAAGCAGATGTTGATGATGATGATCAGATTCAAAGACCTAGGTCAATTTGGATAATAACTTCAAACGAAGTTCAGAAGATTTGGATTGAGAAAATGATAAGGGTTGTGTAACTTAGAGATGCTTGAAGATGATGTATCGATACGATTCAAATGGAACAAAGCTCGGATTGGGATTAGATTAAAGCTCAGATTAGGATTGGGTTGAAGGATATGATGGGATTGGTTCCACTGGTCAGATTTGGAAGCTGGATCTGTTTATTGTTTGTTTTCCAACTTTTGTTGCAGAGGGGCAAATTTTCCCTTCCAGGGCGGATTTTCCCTTTTGCAGGGAAAATTTGCCCCACTGCAGGGTAGATTCACCCACTGCTTTTGGACTCTCCAAGCAGGTAAATAGGTTGTTAGAACGAAGAGACGAATGATTGGAATAGGGTGTTAGATAATCATATTAAGGAAATAGATGATTAGATTGGGAAAATGAATGATAGGAGTGGATGAAAAAGCACTCAGAACTGAGAAACGACTACTTGGAATGGATGAACGACTCTCAGGTTGTGGAGATGAAGGCTCAAAACAAGTAAATGATTGATTAGAAAGGATGAACAACTCTCAGAATGAGGAGATGGATGCTTGGAATGGATGAAAGATTACTTGAAATGAGTAAACGGAGGATCGAAAGGGATGAAAGACTACTTGGTCAAACAAATGTTTCGAATGGTCAAACAAAGGCTCAAAATGATTAAACAGATGTTTGGAATAGTCAAACAGAGGTTTGGAATTATTTAAACGATTGAACGAAGGTTTGGAATGGTTAAATGAAGGCTCAAAATGATTAAACAGAGGCTTGGAATGATCAAACAGAGGCTTGGGATGGTTTAAATGGTTGAATGGAGGCTTGGGATGGTTTAAATGGTTGAACGAAGGCTTGGAATGGTTAAATGAAGGCTCAAAATGATTAAACGGAGGCTTGGAATGATCAAACAGAGGCTTGGGATGGTTTAAACGGTTGAACGAAGGCTTAGAATGGTCAAATGGAGCATAATTGACTATTCAGGAGGGAAAATTCACCCCATTGCAGTGAACAGGAGGGAAAACTCGTCCCACTGCAGCAAACAAAAGGGAAAATTCAACCCACTGCAGTAAACAAAAGGGAAAATTCGCCCCACTACAATGAACATGGACTTGGTTTAGATGAAAATGACTATGGAAAGGACTTAAAATGACAACAATAAGGCCAAATTGTCAAAAAGTTTACTAGTTTCTCACAAGAAAACACTTTCAAACAAGCACAATCCTACGATTAGTGTTAAGGGTATGGCCAATAAATGTCTTAATCTAGGATGCACAAGGTGTCTAGGGAGTCCTCGATATACTCTCAATATGTGAGGCACAACCGTGAACACCAGCCTGTCGCAAGCGTGAGTCAGGAACCCCAGTGAGATACTGAAGGGCTCAGACCAACTCTTCACGTCTATCTAGGTATCACCCTAGCTTCGATACTCCACCAATTACGACGTGACTAGATTGAGGTACAACTTTTGCTCTCCCCCCTTTATATACCCCACTAGTACGCGTGGTTGGAATCGTCCCTTGGGGTGATGAAATCCCCAAGCAGGTCCCACTAGAAAGAAAGCACTAATCATTTCCAACTACTCCCCAAGCTCACACGAAGTGCAAGGGGAAAGTGAAAACAAACTAATGCCCCTTTAGGTAACACAAAAAGACTGACACAACAAACAACATATATTACTTCCCCTAATTAAACTATGTTCCTAGATTAACGAAAAATAAGGATAGCTTTGGAAATCTGTGCAAACAGCAAGTCCTGCAAGCAAATGTTAATTGTTGTATCCTTCTTTCTTTGCCAATTATACAAGAATATGCTGCAAAATGTTAGCAAAAACACCAATATCCTTGTAACAAATAACGTTAGGGGGTTAGAATCGGAAAACAACAAAAAATTGGAGCAAAAACTAAGCTAAAACGACTACCATCTATGCTTGATGGTAGTTGTAGTATGAATTCCTTAGATTCTTGAAGGTCGATTTCGAGAATATCACTCCTATAATTGTAGAGTCTTTGTTTCATGAAGGTAAAGTTGACCCAATTTTATGTAATTGAAAACTAAGTTACTTAGATTGGAATATATCTTAGAAGGATTGGTAAGAGATGCAAATTTACAACTAGATGATAGGTATATGACTCAAAATAATAAAATAAAGAAAGTAGTTAGATACCAATGTCCCTTTGAAGAAGAGTTTACCAAGTGGATTGCTAATTATTCATAGGTTTGAGTTTATTTCACAAATAATATACCCAAAGGTTTGTGAAATATTGTCTTCACAAACATCTAAAAAAATAGTCAAATATATTTAGGTGTCATGATCATATGTGTGATTTGATCAAAGTCTAAGAGGGATGAGTTTTAAATGCTAAACATGATAAGTTAAGCTCTATTTAAGGTAGGATTAAAAAAGTGATTAACATCTTTTTGTTATGGTTTGTGTTGGTAATAATTCAATTTTAAACATGTATAATTCATCAAGGGAGTGGTTAGTACCTAGTGGTTTCTATGATACTTCATTTCAATTTATTATATATTTTTAAAAAAATCTCATTAATTAAATGATGTACAATTATTGTAATAATAAAGTAAGAAAGGACAAAGACTTTGGATTCAATTGAATGTCCCTTGAATTTGATTTAGTATGAGCTAGTTGGTGGCATCAACTAGGCTATTGCACATTAACTATATTCCACTACATAATGTGGAGAGGGTTCATCATTATAACTAGTTCCTTTGGCTTGGATTCTTATCATATTGCCCCATGAAAGATAGGGTTCATTCTCTTATTCTTCCTTACAGTTGGAAATGATTCCATATTTTCCATCAAAGAATCATTGGTCTCCTTCTCATGAGATCCTATTGTCTATGGTGTCTCTCTAGGTGCCTCTAGATGTGCATATGACTTGGTGACTATTGGTCAACTAGCTCAATCAAAGGTTGAATTTCCCTACTTCTAGAAATTCATTCTAGCTACCACTTGTGAATCATCTAATTCATGCCTCCCAAATTTATTTGACAAACTCTTCTTCTTCATTCCTAATTTTGTCTTCTTCCACATCATGAGATCCAATTATATCTTTAATTTGACATATGAATGTAGATGTCTTTTGACACTTCTTTCTATTTTAACTAATTGATAAGGGGTTTTGGTTGTTTTTACTATAACCAGGTTGGTCTTCTAATCTACCTATGGAATTTCCAATTCCAATCAAGGGCAGCTCGAAGGACCTGGACCAACTGACGAGGATTTTAAAGACCTCCTACACTTTGGGCTCTGCAAGACCCGAGAGGGTGATCCCTTAATGTGTTTACAACCTCTGCACCATTATAATAAATGACATTAACAACAATAGATAATCTCATTTAATAGCTTAACATAATAGGATAATACCGAATAAAATTGGTTGTTCATCAATAATATCAACTATTTGGAGCATGAGATAACTATAACACATTTCACAGTATATGATAGTCATTGATTTGCAATTTTGTAGCAAGCTCTAGGTAAAGACAAACAAATATTGAACCATAAGAATTAGTACAACTCATATTAGTGCCATATATCCATTGGGGGAGTCAAATTCATAAGCATTTAAGGGTTTATGACAAATTTAACACAACATATAAGATCCTTGAGGACATTGCTTTACAATCTCATCAACATGTATTCTAACCCAATACTACTTATCAAATCCTCATATAGAACATATCGACCTACAATCCCCATTCAAGTATTTTAATTAATTCCTTGAATTAAAGCTAAAACAAAAATCATACACACCACAACAGTGAGAAGAACGAGATAACCCTTGATCATCTTATTCAAAATTCAGATATGCATGTATAATGGAGAGACATGAGTTTGAATTAATCATTTCAATTCAAATGCCAGTACTGCCATAAGAACATCAGATCCTCATGAATTCAAAACCTACTACAAAAATGACACAAAAGCTAAATTGCATTTTCCCTAAAACCATCAAACTTTACAATTTGCTTTGCACTTCACCTAGACTCGACCAAAAAATATCTCACTTGCTAACCTGTACTTTTGGCCTTGAAATCCTTCTTATAGAAAAAAAGGAGCAAACAAGCATCGGGCTAGAAAGCACACATGTCACCAACCAATTGGACCGCTTTGTGACATTCAAAAAATTTGTTACAACAACAATTTCCCCAAAGAATCCTTTTGTTCATTGTGCTCGCTGAGAATGGTTGATGCAGCAAAAAAACTTCAAGAATTTCGTGCCAAGATTGTCACCAAAAACAAAATTGGAATATGTTGTAACTGCAATAGCTGATTTGTCAATCGTTAATAGCCTACTCCTTTTCACTCCTCCTCAGTTAAATATACACTTACCCACTTCTGGTATTCCTCATCAGTTGGCCAATCAAAATTGATTACCTCATTTACCTTGACACTATAAGGTGTATACTTAACTGCCACCTGATTCGCTTCTATTTCAAAAGACTCTAAGAATGAACTGGTGCTAATAATTTTGTCCATACAACTCACCAATAAATCATAGTCTGAGTCATCACAAATTCATCTAATTTGATCATTGATGACTTCATTTGCCTGATCCTGCCATTGTTGGAGTGACCTGATATTTCCCTGCTCGTCAATTATATCAGGTAATAATGTGTCACTCCAATCATCAAAGTTCTTCACCAACTCTTTGATCTTCCTACTCAAGTCAGCTGGTAAGGTCTGAAAACCTTGTAATGACTTAACTAACACCTGAGTAGGCTTTAATGATTTGGGCCTATTATTTATATCAAACCTTGATGCTTTATACATTATATCCAGATCATTGGCCCTAGGGGTCCAATTTTCAATTAATGGTACTACTACCTCTTGATCCCTATCAATATTCTTTATTGCATCTAATAATAAAGAATATAAAGAATACATTGAGGACAATCTATCATCAACTTTCTGATTTAAGTGTCTCAATACAACATTTACAACTTCCCTTTGCTTTGAAACTATTCCTTCCTCACTCACCTTCAAGGATGCCTGTAACTCTGCAATTTTGTGCATTAGCTACTTCTTTGAAGGATCAATAAAGTATTCCATTTCTTCATCAATTAACTCTAAAGAAGGGATGAGGGAAGGAGTTTGGCTACGAGACCCTAGTGTAGAAACAATAGGAGAAACAAGAGGCACTGACCTTGATGTGGAAGCCAATGTTTTGATCCCTGGAGCACTTGATGTCTCCTCAATCTGCTTGTTCTTTAACCTGTCCACCTCAGTCTACAACTCAACATTCCTTTGTTGCATCTTGCTATATTCCTCAATTATGACATTGTATTTTTCCATTAAGCTTTTCTTTTCGGCCTCCTCTCTTTCAGTAGTCTTTTGGGCCAATTTGGCCACATTTACAGTCAAATTAGTTGCCTCTATGGTTGAGGTCTATGGAGCTCTCTTTATTATCAACCCTCCTCTTAAATTTGGGTTAATATCAGTAACATTTGGATTTCTCCCTTGAGGGGTCAAAGCCCAAATTGCTAAGGTCTCATACTCTTTACTGAAGGAAGAATCCTGCAATGCTGCCTTGACCTCTTCTTTAGAATCTTGTAAGGGATGCTTGGACTTCAGAATAGCGTTAAAAGCTACACCATCTACAATGTCCCACTCAGGCAAGATCAAGACACCAACTTGATTTACCAGTTTTCTTCCCTCCTCAGGAGTGATGCTCTTGAACTCTTCCATTAGTTCAGCTTTCACTTCATCATCATTCTCCTGGTATGACCTATCAGGTCTCAATTCTCTTCTCCTCTTGCATTTATCTTGATATTCTTCCAATTTCATTCTCCATACTAGTTGCAAGAAGGTTGGAGTTTTTACAAATGCATTATCATCTAGAAAATCCTTACATGCTTCCATTCTTGCATCTTGCACACATTTTCCTTTCATATCCAAATAAGAGAGAACCAATTCAACCGGCCTCAGAGGGGAAGGCATACCCATCTGCATGTCCTGGTCAGTGACAACAATCTCACCCACCAAATCCTCTTGCGATTGTTCAATTCTTTGCCTTTTAGGGCTTGGCTTTGATGGTGGTGGTGAGGGACTATTTTTGGGTGATGCTTCCAAATCAATAATTTTAATTTCCCCAGTCGTTTTGAGCTTTGGACCTTTTTGAGTAGGCAATTTCATTATTTGTTTTCCTTTTATGTCCTCTTCTTCCTCATCACTACTATCATTTCTCTTCCTTCTACAAATAGGACATCTCTCTGTAGGTTGGTAATTTGTCCTTACTTCAATTGGCCTAGCATCTTGCTCCTGTATGCCCAAGTCCAACTCCAAATTTACCTTCTTGGTCATCAGGGTGCCCATGATTTCTTTAAAGTTTCCCATCAAGAAGTCAATCTTCTTATGATATGGACTGAATCCCATCAGTGGATCATACTTTGGATCCATCTTGTGCACAATAGCCAACAACTTGTCATAGGCTACCCATTTCTCCTTGTTCAACTCCTTCCTATTCAGGTCAAATTCATTCCTAATCAAGTCTTCAAGGAAGTTGAAATCATGCACAAACTTACCACCTTTTATCCTTTTTTTCTGAAAAGAGCAAAGAATCCCTCAGGATCATGTTGTCACTTGGGACCACACCTCAAATGGTATTCTTCAAAAAAATTCCCAAAGTGTACCCAACCTCCCTTCGAAAAGGAAAAATATGATACCACAGTATAATCCGAGAAAAGAGTTCCCTTACCTTTCCCAATAAGGTTGTCCTCATGGATACAACCAATCTGCCACATAACTTCTGCAAATACCACTCTTGGTGGCACATTATATGGCAATATATGAGGGGTCCCTTGAAATCCATACACCCTCAAAACAATGTTGACTGGGTATGGAATAATGTCACCCCAGTTATGGAAAACCTTCAATTTTGGCTTCCTCCCCTTTAGTCTAAGGAAATCATGCAACTCCTCTGGAATCCTAGGTATATTTACCATCAACCTGGCTCTCAATCTGGAAGCAAAACAATTGTCAAAAAGCACATAACTGGCATTCTCCCTGTTACATGATAAATCTGCAGTCCACACCTTTGTTGGCAATCTTTCTTCATTAACCCACTGCCTTAACTCCATCTTCTCAGAGAAGAATTCAACATTCTTATACAAGAACATATACGTTAACATGGAATACTAGAAGAATGGAGTGCCTGTATCATTTTTCTGCAACTTCAATAGCCCTTCATGTATCTTTTCGGCCAACAAAGAAGCAAAATCATAAATCACTGAGAAATTAGGGTGTTGCATTTGCACCCCCATGAACATGTAAGCAATAGGCATCATTTTGTTGGGGTGAAAACCCAAAATCTGGCACAATGAGTAAAAAGTGGCCAAGAAATGATTTGCAAAGCAATTTAGTCTGAAAGATTCTTGGTCATTAGGGCTAATATAGAATTTTGAACCCCCTTCCCTAGCCAAATGAGGTGGGAGCAACTTAGCTCTGAAAAGTGATTTCAACCTCCCATATTCCTGTTTCATCTCTTCAAGATCAATAGGAACCAAAAACGTACTAGGCTCACTCAAATCAAAAACCTGTTGAAATTCCTCTATGTTGATGCTTAACAAAACCTCTCCATCACTATCTCGAATCACCCGTGTGACAGGGTCATATCGTGTAGCCACTGCCCTAAGAAAATCTATATTAGGGAATACATTTGGTACCACCAGCTTCCCCATATCATACATCCAACCATTAGAAAAGGGGTGAGGAAAATTCCTCTATCCAAACCACAATCTGAACATCTCTAGACCAGTAAGAGGAACCCTAGCATCGGCTATGTTGGAACAATTATACACTAATCCCTCCCCTAGAGTTTTTCCTCGCATCAAAACCAACCCCTTCTTCCTATAATTTGTTGACAATGGTAATTGATCCAAGAAATCATCATATAGGTTTCTACTTAAGTAATCAATCTGGCCAGAGTGCTACTTTGTCAGTGCCATCTTGAGTAAACTAAGGCTTTCTTGCAATTTCAAACTTCAAACAAACTAGGGCTAAAAAGAAATATGAAATTACATAATAGAACCTTGCAATTTCCTACAATTCAAATAACCTATAGCCCTAAAACAATTTTCAACAAGCCCTATGATAAGAACACAACAAATTTCCCCCAGATTTGAATCTAGAATAACCAGAAGATACAGAAATCAACTCACGACTTTGTGCTTGCAAAAATCTAAATCTTTGCTACAATAAGTCGTAACTTCATCCTTGGCCTTGAGACTGCTTCGCAAATATGTTTGAATACTTTATGACACCAAAAGCAGAAGAATAATTGCTTTATTTTGATCAAACCATGGCAGTAGATGTCATATCCACCATTAAAGCTTACTCGAGCGTTGTGCCAACGGATCCAATCGCATTTGATGCAGATTCAAATACTAGCCGTCAATCATTCACCTTGGTCAGATCATCGAACAAATTCCTTCAAAACAAACTGACATAATCTCCATCAAGGCAATAAGGGGCCCACCATACTACGCGTTGCCAAGGAAATCCACGTGGCACCCACCTGTGATATCGCAATCAATAAAGACCTCGCAACTTCTGATCACGCGATGGCGGGCAACCGTGGATCTCAACCATCAACAATCCAGTTCATCCAACACATACACCAACTTTATCATTAATCATCGAGCACCTTTCCTACGGAGATTTTAACATCTTCATTGATTTAAAACACGTGCATCTCATAATTGCTTTAGTAACCCGCTGCATAATGTATTAAAGACGTATCAAATTATTTTATCATCCCTTCGACTTCACCGGATGAGACACGTGGTGCTCGCCCGTGATATCGTGATCAACCAAAACAGTGTGGTGGGGTCATCACGGGATGGCAGGGAACGACTGAGATCAAATGATGATTGATCTACTGTCATGCGAACTTGTCCCTCTGCAAAATAAAAAACATTTATTAAAGGAATAAGGGGACATCACTAGGTTGACAAAAAATAATGACATAAGTTGTTTTAATGAGGGAACACGGGACCAACCAAGACTTAGGAAAAATAGATTCAAGCGAAGGAAAAAATGATAAAACAAAAGGGGGCCCAACCTAGACGAAGCGATGGGGCTTAAGTCGTTTTAAAACCTTCCCAAAAAGTAACAGCCAAATAGATCCCACCCAAGGCGTAAGATGAACACTAGGGTTTTACATGAAGACGAAGGTAAAACCCCAACCTTAGGCTTTTCCCAAACACCATAGATGACCAGAGACATAAGGCAAGATAAAATAGAACACAAAGAACAAAACTTTGAAGTTCCATCAAGGGACATGAGTTTTTCAAATGAATCATGTACATGCTTTGTCGTTGTCATTATTCCAAGTAGTTCTTTAGGCTATTTATCTTTTAATTTAGAATGACATGTGCCTTTTATTCATGGGGGTTATATTTATACTATTTCTATATAAGATTTAGATTTAACATTTGTAAAAAGGTTTAAATTGTATTAGAGATATTAGCCTCTTATATTGTGTATAACTCTAAAATAAATAAATATGATTCAACTTTTTCCTACTACTTTTGTCAAGATTCTTGTTCTTGGTTATGTTATATGAATGAAGGCTTACTTGTATGGTTGTATCCCTTATGGTATTTCTATTTTGTATACATTTGTTGTATTGAGTTAACTATTTATATTAGTAGATACTTGAGGAGTGACATAATCCTTTCTTAAATGATAATATAAATTGTAATATTCATAATGGATTATTAAGTAGAACCATACATGAGTGAGCCATATTCCAAGGGTTTTATCATTGAAATATAATGATACATGTGTTAAACCACTAGGAATGTTGTTGTCAAGGAAACATAAGAATATATGATGACCATTTTCCTTGAATATACACTGATCAATCCTTGGGATCCTCCCAACCCATCAATCCTTAAATGAATATCCTTAGAAAATGAAATTTATGTAATTTATGTGGTTCATGCCTCAACGTTAAAGTAATAATTGAAACACAATAACATAAATTATTTCAAATATCCTTGCTCTATTTGCATGCACATCCTACCTACTAGTCACTAAGGTATATTACTAAAATTAAAATAAAACCCAGTGTTCATACTCATAGGGAATACCATCCTTGGTTTCACAAAGCCTAATTTCCAAGAGAGATTTGAACATATCTCATTATTTTTCCACCCTCACAATAATTCTAACCATATAGATTCACAACCTCTTAGGAATTGTTGAGTGTAGGTTGGAGAACAAAAAAATGGTGATTCTATTGGGGATAAAATTGGTTTCTATATCCTTTGACCATTCCCTAAATGTTTACAAGATTGTGATTTTAAATTGAAGACTTGGGTGGTGTCTAGTGTTGTTTTTTCCTTCTCATCCTTCTCTCATCAAAGCATGATGAATCTAATGTTGGGAGATCTAAACTATATTTAATAATTTTAACATGGAGAAAAGGAGATCATTGTTAAAGACAATCCTAAAAAAATGATGGATAGTGAGATTCATAAAAATGAGCATCCTACATGGAGAGTGAAAGATACAAATCATTTGCATCTATTGTGTGTCATCATGAAAATAATTCCACTAATACGCAGGTAGGTAACCAATTTGGTTATCATAGTGATAGGTCTACTCCTAGGAACTCAAAGCAAGAGAATGGTGATGAATGACATGGTACAAATTATAAACTAGCAGTAGATAACCTTGTGAATGAAAAATGGAAAGAATAGTTAAAGATCACATAAGTGATGCCTTCATGGAAAATTGAACGTGAGATAGAATACTTTATATGACTAACAATGTGTTTTCCTACTAATGAGGAGAGCGTCTTTTTTGGTATAAAGATAATCCTACTTTTATAAATCATTAGGAACATGATGATAATGAAGACTTTAATTATCATCCAAAATCACATATATATACAATAGAGAGAGAGAGATATGGTGATATGGTACAAGAAAGAGCTAACTTAATTAGCTAGAATTGAAGCTAAGAAGGTCAAAGAAGATATCAACAAGAGAATTGAAAATTTGAGAAACATTGAATCAAGAAGGTAACTGTTGTTGTGAATGTTTTTTTGCCTAATTAGTTCATCACCTAGATTGTATTCACACTAGTAACTTAGGTTTACTTATGATACACATATATTACTTATCAATTTATGTCTCAAGTGATAAGATTAAGACACATGTCATAATCTTATGTAATCGTATATCTCGCCTTGGTCTATATAACCAAGAGGTTCCTTTTTATATTTTAATTTGATTGTATATTTGCGTCTTTTGATAGAATAACATTACTTTCTCATATTTTATCTCTCGTGATTTCATTGAAGCTCTTGGATCTTGGGTGGCTATATCTTCAACCAAATCTTTCATGGTGTAAAGTATTCTATACCAACTCTTATATGGTATTAGAACTTGAGGGATTACTTCTTATTAGTCTTGACTACGAGATCTAGGTTGCAAATCTTGGTGGATCTTAAAAATTTGAGCATGCTCTTCTCTTCCATCACATGATGACCTAGAGAATAAAAAAATTGATAGAAATACATAATTTTATAAGAAATTTCTCTTTGTGGATTTGTATTGCAAGTTCATATTGGATAATTTTGGTGCAAATTTGAGCTTACCATTGTGATAAGATTTCTTGAGAAAGTAATTTATCCCTTTTATTTATCCAAATTGGGAATGCAAGGCCAAATCTAAAGGGTTTGAAGTTGGGAAGTGGTTGCAAGATCCAAAAGGTAGTTACAATTTTGGAGCATTAAGTCAAATCTGACCCAACCATCATGTCTAGAAGGTTGTCATGACCCTAGTTTAAGCACCATTTGATTATCTGTCAATAATCATTAAATTAAATGGTCAATTAAATATCATTATTAATTAATATCATTATTTGGGCCAGAAGACACATGGGGTGAATTCGGGTAGATGTGCTAGAATATTTTTGAGAATGTCAACATTTCAATTTCAAAGGAAATTCAATGTAGTGAAATCCCAAAAAATCTCAACTCCAAGGTGGAAAAATAGAAGAAGAATGTGGTCATTACAAATTTCATTGGAATTTGGCCTCCAATAAATTAAAGAATGGATCAACCAAAATTGGATGGGGATCAAACCTGAGATCAATTTTAAGGCATTATGGTTTCTGCATATTTCCTTTCAATTGAAGTTTGAAAGAGATAACATTCTAAGAGGAGGATCAAGGTTCTTGGGAAGCACAAGGCTATATATAAGGGCTTGGATGGACCTAGTTTCAATCCTCATTCGTAGCTCATCAGAGAGGCATCATTATGGATAATATTGTATAAACTCTCACAATAAATGTGGATGGAGGAAATTATCAAATTAATTAGAAATTCGATGGGGGAATATATTCAATGTATGAACGTTTCTAGAAACAAGAAGATAGTGTCCTATGATAGAATTTGTGTTAATATGGACCTAAGTAAACCTCTCATGCATACCCTAAGGCTATCCTCAATTCTTGATGATTGGTTGCAAGAGCTAGACTACGAATACTTGTCAATTAGATTTTTTAGATATAGGAAGATTGGACACATGGCTAGGGCATGTGTTTTGAAGGGGAACTTCAAGGATGGTGATCATAAGGAAGAAACTCAGTCTATAGTTAAGGCTTGCAATAAGGAGTCAATAAGGGAGGAAGATCTAGAATTCAATGATTTTCAAAAGGTCCATGAGGAGAATAAGTGAAGGCCTCTCCAGGAGGGGAAAGCATAAAATGTGGTGTAGTAGGGGAGTGCAAGGATGGGGATCATGCAATACAAAACCCTGAATTAGAAGGGGAATAAGATAGATTTCAAATGCCTCGAGAGAAGGATGCCCACAATCTTGGTAGAGAGATGTTCAAATTGGCATAAAATGTATCCCCAAGCCCCTAGATGGATGTATCTATTTTGAAGAACATTAATAAGGAGGTGGGCGTGGGACAACAAAATTTAGAAGTGTTAAAGACCAACGAGAAGGGGGAAAGTGATATTGATACAAGAATTATGGAAGATAATGAAAATGGGTGGAGCATTACAATAAGGAGGGTGAAGAAATTTGGTGGAAGGAATAATATTGTGTTAGACACAGGTGGAGCCAATAGTAAAGGGAGGAAATATAAGGCATTCAAAGCTAAATCTAAGGCTCTAGAAGATTTGGATAATGGTTCACAAGTATCAATAAGGAAGTTCATGAAATTCAAAGGCAAGCACCTCCCTGGCCCTAAATGTCAATTAAGATTCTAAGCTAGAATATTTTGGGCCTTAGTGGTTCAGAAAAGTGTCATCTACTAAAATGGCCAATAGAATTGGAATCACCATACATGGTTTTAATTTATGAGACCAAAGTGGATGTGGAAAAATTCAAGGAGGTCAAGGATGCTCTTGGTTTAGCAGGTGGTTTGGCTATCATTTGGAATAAGATCGTTTTATCAGGTTTTCTCATTAAGGATAAATAATTTTTTCTTTCAGTGATTTATAGGAATGTTAGAGATGGTAGTAAAATGATCATTTCCAATATCCATGGGCTCAATTTTGAGAGAGAAATATTGAAGATTTGGGATTACCTCAATAATTTTAGGAGGTGACATGATATTGATAAGTGGATTATTGGGGGAGACTTTAATGTTACTCTGGAAACACATGAAAAATAGTGAGGTAGGATTCAAGATAATCTAGGGCCTTTGGATTTTAGCAGACTTTGTGTTGATCTTGCACTAGCTGATATCAAACCCAAATTTGAGTGGTTTACTTGGAGTAATAAAAGGTTGGACATAGAAAATTTTATGTGCAGACTAGATAATTTTTTTCTGAATTCAAAGTGGTTGTTGGAACTAGGTGGTTTCTTCTTGGAGTTTCTTTACTTTGGGGGACTCGATCATTGGCCAATTTTGTTATGTTTGAGCAACATAAACAAGCTGAGGGGAGTTCCTTTCAAGTTGGAGGTGTTTTGGTTTGAGCCTCTTGACTTCGATAGATTAATGAAAGAATGGTGGAATGTTGATATTAGGAGATGCAAGATATATGTAATGTTCAAAAAAATGCAGATAGTTTAAAAGGAATGCTAGAAACTAGAATAAGGAGACAGTGAGTGTTTTGTTTGATAACAAAGTTAAAATGGAAGTAGAACTGAAAAAAGTGGAAAGGGTGATTGTTGAATATGGATTATCTTAGGAAACTATAATATAACATAATTTTGAGAATGGAAGAGATATTTTTGCATCAAAAATCTAGGGTGAGATGTCTAAGGGAGGTGATAGAAACACCATTTTCTTTCATTTGTCTATCAAAATAAGGAGGCAAAATAATAGGATTATGAAAATTCAAACTCCTACTAATATTGTGTTAGACGATATGGGTTCTATTATAAGCAAGGGGAAAATGCATTTTCAGGAACTCCTTAGATCTTCTATGGTAAATTATCTTTTGACCCAAGATGAAGTTTTAAATTGTATCCCCAACATCATTTTGGATGCTCAAAATAAAGTCCTTTTGTCTCCTTTTTCCAAGGAGTAAATTAAGGTGGTTGCCTTCTCGTTGAGTGCTAGGAAGGCGTTGGGGTCAAATGGATTTTAGGTAGGATTTTTTAAAAGGTGTTGGGACCTAGTGGGAGATGATGTTTGGAAACTAGTGGAGGAGTGCAGGGAGAAAAGGGCAGTTCTAAAATCATGGAACTCGACTTTCATAGAATTGATACCCAAAGTGCAAGATCTCAAATAGTTTGATCATTTCAAGTGTATAATGTTATGTAATGTAATTTATAAGATGGTCTTGAAGGATTTGGCTTCTATGCTTAGAATTTTTCTAAGCACTATTATTTCATAAGAACAAAGTGAATTCTTGAAAGATAGGCAGATTTTGAATGGTATTATTATTGTGAACATGAGGCTATTCATTTAGTTCAAAACAAAAAGAGAGAAGGGATAAAAATTAAATTAAATACAAATAAGGCTTATGATAGGGTATCTTGGGAATTTTTCATTGAGGTTATGAGGAAATTTGGTTTCTTTGATTCTTGGTGTCATTGGATTTTGAGTTGCATCTCCACCCCAACATATCTTGTCCTTGTGAATGGGGTGCCTTCAGAGTTCTTTTGCGTTAAGAGGGCACTGCGCCAAGGGTACTCATTGTCCCCTTTCTTATTGCTCATCATTGTTGAGGTCTTGAGTAGACATTTGAAGGAGGAGGTAAGGGAAGGTAACTTAATTGGGTTGTAGATCTTAGGAGGCACAAGCAACATTTCTCATCTACAATTTATTGATGACACATTATTGTTTGGAGAAGCAAGGGAAAGGGAGGCAAAAAAATTAGGAATAATCTTGGATAGTATGAAGTTGTGGCTAGGCAAAAGGTAAACGAATCAAAGTGAATGATTTTGATTCCTCAAATGTTTGGAAAACTACCTTCAAACCCAAGGAGGGGTTGTTTGAATGGTTGGTAATGCCTTTTGGACTAGAAAATTCCCCTACCACTTTTATGAGAATGATGAATGATATTATCAATTCATTTAGTGATTCTTTGTTGTGGTATATTTAGATGACATACTCATATTTAGCAAGAAATGGGAGGAGCATTTACAACGTGTGGAACAAGTTCTCTCAACCTTGGAACAACATAAACTCTATGCTAACAAAGAAAAATTTTCATTTGATATGGAAAGGATTCAATACTTGGGATATATCATGAATAGTGTAGGTGTTCATGTTGATCCAACAAAGATACAAGTGACCAAGGATTGGTCTCCTCCTAAAATCATTACAAAACTTTGTAGCTTCTTGGGGTTGGCCATTTTTTGTCAAAGGTTTGTACTTGGGTTCTCTCACTTGGCATGGCCCATGAACCAGTACTCAAAGGAGGTAAAGTGAAGTTTGTTTGTATAGAAGTGTAACAACAAGAATTTGTGGAACTCAAGAAAATTTTATGTTAAACACTAGTGTTAGCACTTCCATAACTGCAACAACCTTTTGAGATTGAGAAAAATGCCTCAAAATGTATGCTACTGTGCAGGCCTGTAAGCAATGGAAGCACTACATTTTAGGGAAATAGACTATTGTCCATACAGATCACAAGCCTCTACAATTTTTTCATACACGAGGGAAATCGCAAAATGATAGACATCAAATATGATCAACCTACTTGCAAAATTTCATATTAATATCCACCACAAAAATGGCAATAGTAACAAGGTTACAAATTTCTTGAGTAGACTTCCAATTGTTGCACTTACTATGGTGTTGGATTCGTGTGAACATCAAACAACGGATTGGCCCAACCTATATGGCACTGATTCTGATTTTTCCAATATCTACAATAGACTAGCAACAGGTAAGAAAGTTCATGAATTTTGTTTACATGACACTATTCTTTGTCACATAGGTCATATATGTGTTCCTATTAAGGAACAATCGAAGATGATATGGGAAGCACATTATAGTCATTTTTTTGAACACTTTGGGTTAGGAAAAACTCTTGTTATACTCCAAAGGTACTTTTATTGGCCGAAGATGCAACGTGATGTTACTTCTTATATTTGGTCTTCTATAACATGTGTAATTGTGAATCCTACAAATCGTAAGGCAGGACTATATATAACTCTTCCTACCCCAGATAGACCTTGGAAATTGATTTCTATGGACTTAATGTCTAGAATTCCTACTAGTATACGTGGCCATGACTATGTGTATGTTATGGTAGACATTTATTCAAAGATGGCCATCCTAGTAGCTTGCAAGAAAGGGGTGTCAAAAGAACATATTTACAAGTTGTGTTTTTCTCATGTTTGGGTTCACTTTGGACTAACACGGAGTATCATCTCTAACAGAGATAGCATATTTATCAATAAATTTTGGTCTACATTTTGGGCTATGATAGACACCAAGATTACCAAGTTTGTTGCTTTCCATCCGTAGAAAAATGGTTAGAATGAAGTGGTTAATCACATGATTATTCAAATTCTATGAAATTATCACTCTCAACATCCTCGAACATGGGATGAGAGTATTACAATCGTCCAATACATAGTTCTATAGGACATAGTCTATTTGAGGTCTACTTGGCATACCAACCATTGGCTCTTCTAGTCCTAACAAGTGAACCTTCAACACATATGGAGGAGATGGATAAAGCCTCTAATTCTGTTGAGAAAATCCATCATATTCAGCAGCAAGTTCATGAATTATTGCAACATACTAGCCAAAAGTATAAGGAGGGACATGACCATCATCATATAACTCGTTGCTTTCAAATTGAGAACAAAGTGTGGCTTCATATTCAAAGGGAAAGACTTTAGGGACCACATAAGAAGCTTCATCATCTTGGGTATGGGTCATATAAAATTCTAAAGTAGGTTGGTGAGAATGCTTTTGAACTCAATATTCCACCATTTTTGAGACTTCATCTTGTTTTCAATGTTGAATTATCATTGCCATATTTTCCACCTTTGTTGGATACTTCGAATATTGCTAAATTAAATCATGAGACTATTGTTCCAATGGTGAATGATCATATTGTTGATGTTCATGACAAAATATTGATAAACATGCAATTTAATCTTTATCGGGTGGTTCAAGCAGGGCAACTCCCTCACCAAAGCAAGTGGTTTACTAAAGAGAAAATTACCACATGTTTTACTCATTTATTGTAGAGAATTGATTAAATGGGACCCATCACCTCAAGGGGGAGGAATTATTTGGGGCACTATGGAGATTTTGGCAAAAGAAAAGATGAAAAATATCAAAAATCATTTTTTTGGGTATTTTCGAAGTTTTACTAAATTGTATTTTTGAAGGTCTTCGGAGCAGAATTTAGGGTCAAAATTGTTGTCAGTCTTTTAAATAGAATAGCCAAAGGAATTTTAAGGTACTCAAATTAGATATCTTTGATACCTTTCCAATGAGGTAGAGAAGTCCTTAATCTGACCAATACGTTGAAAGTTGTGACCTCGCCAAACTAGGGTACATAAATTCACATGTTTTTTTTAAAAATTGGTTTTATTTGTTATTTTCTCACATCCAACTATTCATTTCAAATTCCTAAGGTTGTGGGGAATGTTGATATGCCTCATACTATATATATTCATTCTATTTTGAATAAAAAGTGACTTTAAAGGCTATATATTCATTATATTTTAAATAATCCTACATTTCGCTTAGAAAAGCATTCATGTAGTTTTTTTTTTTTTAAACATTCACGTAGTTAGTCATTAAACATCACGACCAAATCATAATGTTGATTAAATAACATATAATCATTAAAATGCAAATACATCTCATTGCATCAATTTCATCAAAACATTAATTATCATAATGACAACATCATGTATCAAAATTGTATTTTAACGTAAAAGTTAAAAGTAATTTGGTAAAGAAAAAATGGGGTGTAACATATCTCCCCCCGTAAGGATCATCGTCCTTGATGATTCAATGTATGATAACATAAAAAATAACAAGTTTTTCTTATCAATTTTCAAAAGCATGAAATAAATGAGGAAATTTCTAACTAATTTCACTATAGTCTTCCCAAGTAGCACTGTCCTCTACATACTGGTCCCATTGGACCTTGCATTGAGTGACCTCTATGTTACATAGGTGGAGCCTGTGCGTTTCGAGCACTCTTAGAGGCTTGATCATTATCACCCCTGGGTCATGTACTTGTAGTGCATTCCAACCAATTACATCATTAACACCTAGTATATATTTCTTAAGATAAGACACGTGAAATACATTTTGCATCCTGGCAAGAGTTGGTGGTAGATAAATCCTATTAGAAATTGGGTTGATCTTTTTGAGAACTTTGAAGGGACCCACATATCTAGGAGCTAGTCTGGATGGCTTTCTAAAATTAATGGAACTCTTCTAAGGTTTGACTCTTAATAGTCATTTTTCTCCTACTGAGAAATATCTTGGTATATGCTTAGCATCAACATAGCTTTTCTTCCTATCATTTGCCTACGTTAATCTCTTCTTGATCAACTTGATATATTCTTCCATTTCTAATAGCATTTTCAACCCTGGGCTAATCCTATCTTCTAGCTTATCCCAACTTATAGGAGCTTAGCACTTTCTTCTGTACAATGCATCAAATGGAGCCATCTTTATCGTGAAATGATAGGAATTATTGTAAGAATATTCTACAAGCAGAAGATAATCCTCCCACCTGTATTGTTGATCCATGCAATACATTCTCAACAGATCCTCCAAAAATTAGTTTACTCTTTTTGTCTGACCATCTATCTCAGGATGATAAGTTAAGCTTATGTTCAATTGAGCTCCAAGTGAGGAAAATAAGGTTTGCCAAAACCTTGACATCATGTGTGCATCCCTATCTGAGATGATCTTCTTAGGAAATCCATGCAACCTAAACACTTCCTGTACAAATTTATGAGCTATGATTGGTGCTCCATTTGTCAAATTCCTAGGTATGAAGTGAGCTACCTTGGTGAGTCTATCCACCACTACCAAAATAACATTATGTCTATCCACAATCCTCTAGTCATCCATGACTTCTCCATTCACCCTTAGTTGGTTTATCAAACCAGAGACTCTTGTGTTAAAGTTTGAAATGGACTCGCTGTCCCTCATCAAGAGAGTCTCAAAATCTCTTCGAAGCATCTGGAGCTTCACCAATCTGACCTTATCAATCACTTTGTAGCTAGTTTGGAGGATTTTCCAAGCTTCCTTTGAAAAATTAGCTATTGCTATTTTGGGAAAAATGGCCTCTGTCAAGGCTGCTTCTATTAAACTCAATGCCTTAGCATCCTTCCTCCTTGTTTCCTTCAATTGATTCTTCTGGTTGTTTGTGAGAGCTGCAAACTATTTTGGGTCAATAGCATCCATGAACCCATTTGTCAAAAACTCCCACAAATAATTGGCAACCATAATAGTCTTCATTTTCTTAACCCAAACGTAGTAGTTCTGTCCACTAAAGGACGGCGGCTGCTGCCAATTCTTCCCCTCATCTACAGCCATGTCTCCTGCACACAAAATTTAATACCCAAAAAAATGTAAATGCCCTAACTCACGAAGAAATGGGGCCTATAGCTTTAATACCATGTCAGAAAACAAATCCAGGACGAAATTCCCAAACTCAGACTGGGTTGTACAAACAACTATAGAACTGTTATTCTATTTCCCAGACAACTGGGATCAAACCAAATTGCAAAAGCACAAACAATACAAGAAGGAGACATGGAAATTTCTTTTCTATTCAATAAGCTGAAAATGACATTACAAAAGGGTAAACTTAAAAACTCAGAAAAATAAAATCTAAACTACAAATTACATACTGTTAGCAGCTATCTGGAAGCTGCACCCAAAATTTTAACTGTCATGAGCTACACAAAACTCTACCTGGAGCAATCACTGCTCAGACACATACAAATAAAAATACAACTGTTGTTGTTCAGGAGCTTCTTTGAATCACAAAGAGAAGCCACAAAAACATTCCTTATCTCAGACTGTTGCTACAAAAAACTAACACATTCCATATTCTTTTGACTCACCTATAGTACGTTGACATTTTCTTTTGTCTGATGTTGGGCACACAAATTTCCTCCCAAAATTTCAAACTCACCTAACAAATTTAATTCTTTTACAGACTGAGTTACACATTAGGAGCAAGTTGGGAAAGCAATCCCCAAAAACAATCTTAATGCCCCTAACAAGTAGGTGGTAATAGGAGGAGGCTCAGGGACAATTAATTTATCCAACAATTATCTAAAGCATGGAATTGAAACACAGACTTGGCTTGGACATAGTAGTCCCAGTTGCACATGAAGTCATAGTTGGCTGAGGCTCAAAACAATTGGAAAACATTGGCAAGACTCAAAAAAATCACTGGATCAAAACAAGACAAAAATAACCCCAAAACTCCAATAATGAAAGTATTGAATAGTGGGAATGGCACAAAGAAGTGAAACTAATTTTACAAAAGAAAATGATGAAACTAACCTCTAGCTCTCCCACTTCCTGTCGTTTCTCCTGGGCCTAAATTTTGATTCTCCTTGTTGAGAAGTAAAGCCTATTTCCTCAGCCTCTAATTTGTTTGCATGATACTGCAATTCTATTCATGTGCAGGTGGTTTATACGGAAGCTACGCAGAGGTGGTTAATGACACATCTATAACATTTTTTTATGGTGGCACGACATGATATGTGAATCCATGTTGGAGGGACATCACACCAAAGTCACAGATCAAACCACTTTTAGTGCTTCACATATCATTCTGGAGCCCACTATCCTCCACCGCTTTCTTTTCCATTAAAAATTCAGTGATCTACACGTCTGACAATCAACACACAGAAAATATATTTTATTAGTTTTGATACACACAAAAAAATGCGATTGTATGGAACGCCTCCCAACATAATAATTCACTCTCTTTTCCCCAACAATCACACCACCAACCACATGAAGCAAACGAAAAAGAATCAACAAAAAGAAAACTACTGCCAAATTTAGTTGCGCTCTCCAACACTATCTCTCTGCAATCAATTACAACTGCAAGGAATTTAAACAATTAACTGACCACCTTCAACTCTTAGCACCCAACAAAACCTCTATTCCCACGATGCATTCACTTTAAAACTGAAAAGGATTTTTCAAAGAAAGAATGACACTTCCATACTGATTTAAGAGTATACTAAATTTAGCAGCCATAGCATTATACTAAGGTTCAAAAATGATAACAAAGCTTTAAAAAAATAGTTTCAAAAGCTACAAACTTGGTGCCTCTAACATAATTAATAACATGCTAAAAATAGAAAGAGACCCCTTCTTTATTGGGTTGACCTATCTCCCAATTGCCACAACTTAAGACAACTATTAACAATGCATTTAAAAGGTTGATTTAGTTTCCACTTAGTGGCTTCAAAGTAATGAATATAAGCACCCAAGTTAGCTTTTAAAACTTGGCACCAATTTTTACCTTATAATGGCTTCCATTAACATAGCCATAATCAAAATTTTTTGTGGCTTAAAACAATGTAGATTTTAAATGAAAATTAATAAATTTATAACCCATATTACTACGGCTTAATGTTGTTAAAGAGACATTTAATAAGCAGTTTGAAAATAGTTACAAGGTTAACTTAAGCATCTTCATTTTATACCATCACCAAAGCCTTTGATGGGCTTTTATTGTTTTTCAAAATACTTCTAATATAGGCATAATTAAATTACCTTGTACATTCTTTATAAGCATGATATTTATCAAATACTATTTGACATAAATATATATATATATATATATATATATATATATATATATATATATATATATATATATATATATATAATTATTTTTAATACAATATACATATTCATATATATGAACATATACATATCGATATTAAAATCTTATTGTTACCTATTTTTCACTACAAGCTCAAACAGGTAGAGCTGAATTGAACTCATCATTGAGAGGTACAGAGAATTTCAAATTTTGCTGCTAAAGTATTCATTATCCATTATTAAAATTAGATTACATTTTATTTTTAGTTTTATTATGAAAGTACTTGTAACAGAAAATTGGACATTTGCATAATAATATTTTTTATTCATTTTGAAAAAACTGAAATCCCGCACAAGCCGCGGGAGTAACTGAATTTGATTGTCTTAATCAAATAATGAATACAAAATGGGATGAAATACTACACTATTGAAGATAACGTAAACACAAAGGAGGGAAGCAATCCATCATTTCCTGTGATGATGAACCACTTTTGCTCGATGTCTTCATTTGTTGCATCTCCAAGCTGCAACAATCTCGATTCCACGCTCCATGAACCTACAAGATTGTAAAAAGAATGATGTTAGAGATTTACTCTAAGCAATGATAAATTACATTCTACTTCATGTCTACACTACCAACAGGAATGTAATATACATTCAATTAGGCATTCACCAGATGATTGAGTTACAAAGGCTAACAATCAAGGAACACAAAGTTCAATGGAAGCTTTCAGCTTCAATTATTTTCACTAACTTGTTTGTTTCAATGTGTAGGAACGAGTTCTTTATGTTCGTGATTATTTTCATCAGATATGTGGAGAAAAATGGGCTCCTACAAGGGTTGAGCCTGGCATATCATAAGGACACCTCTCATTCACATCATTAGTTGAGAGTTATCAGATATTTAATTACAGTCACAAAATAGGACTGTTGTGATTAACAGTTTCATAAAGCAGTCTATATTTCAATAAGGTAAAAACAGATTGAGCAAAGCATCTTATTGCTCATAATTCAATGGAATGGTCAAAGAAACATGTTAAGAGAGCATTGATTATATTTGTCATCTTTTGTTTCAGCTCTGCCTTTCATTCATATTTACATTTTAATGAGGCATTGAGCCCCTTTATGCTGAAGGGAGAACAAGACATCGGGTCATCATGACTTTAACACTTTAAGGTGCAAACATAGTTTGTAAGAGACTTAAGAAACATAAATGGAGAATGGAGCATTATCATCAAGTGAAATGTCTACATAGTTACCAGAAGGGTAGTTTATATGACTGTATGTGAAAATTGTTACAAGACATCATCAAAAGAATCAAGGGTATGGCTTCCAATATCATTTACTATCCCCAATTTCCTACAAAATAACAGAATTGAAAAAAATAGAAAATGATTATGCTTCAATGATTATGAGGCATGCATATCAAACTGGGTTTCAAACATCAAGCTGCTATAGGCATGCTATCAATGGGAAGAAAATGATAATTTAACATTTATTTTTATTGCCATGTTGGAATTACAACCATTAATATTCAGAAATGACAACAAACTTTCTATATGGTAAATATGGAAAAAGGGAGTCTTTACATAGCAAGTAAAAGCTACAGTTTGCAGCTGAGAACAGTGATGCCAATGACGGGACAGTAGTTATGTCCTTTTCAAGATTTGAAAGAGCAATAAAGGTTAAGACAGACTTTTCCAAATACAATCATGAGTAGTTTTGAATGATTAAGGAAAATCACCGATTCATCTAGAGAGGTTAAGGATCTTGGCAAGATAGCAAATAAAATATTAGAATGAACATATCACAACAATGAAATAATGAAGCATTATTTTCTGTCAAAAAGAAATATTCAGTTTTATCACTTGAAAACATACTTGGAGGATAGCATGTTATTCAAAGTTTCAATTTGCATGAAGCAATCAAAGGAATGCATTGGGAATGACTTGGAATTTCAAATAGTCTTTCTGATATTCATCATTTCAGAGATACTAGGATATGAAGGCCAATATGACAAAATACAAAAGCAAACAAAAGAAGTTATGGCAATCATATGTATGGCAGTCAAAATGTCTCTAGCAACTCAGGGAAAGACATTTGTGAACCATCAGGTTACGTATTAGCCTGTAGTAGTCCTTGCCATATTTAATAGTGTTCTTGTAATAAAAAAATGAAGGACAACCTTGTAGCTCTTCATTATTTAAGACATACAAGAGCAGACCCTAGTATAGCCTCAGATTCTCTTAAAACAACGAAATCTTTTCTAAAGAAGAGTTGAAGAGAAGCACCCATTGAATTATTAATAGCATTAAGGTTCTTCATTTTGAACATGATGAGCTAGAGTTGGCTCAATAAACTGCAGAAATAGAAATACCCTTCTATGTTGAGTTTTTTTGTTTGTATCTGAGGAAAGTGGGTTCTCAAAATAAGAAACCTCAAATGCAGGTATGAAGTTGTAGCTTATTGTGATTATTTGAAACCTATTTTCAAAGACTCTAGATCTCAGCTTGAAAAAAAAGTCTAAGAACTTCACATATTTGCATAAAATGAAAAATCGAGATCTTCTTTCCACATATTGTTTCATAATACAAAATAATAGAAATACAGGCGCGGCCAAGGAAAATAAAGAAGCAATGGGAAAGGTCGTACCATATAGGGAAAATAAAGAAGAAATACAATGCTTGAATGGAAAAAACTTACCAAAATTTTCTAATAAAATCCTCTCAAATCCCACAAACAGTGCTCTCACAAAGCATCCATCCCGGCCACAAAATAAGAAAATCATTAACAGAGGAAAAAGGAATTGAAATATATCAGGAGAAATGATGATAAGTCGTGGCTGTATAGGTTAAAAAAAATGCTCCAGACGGAAGAGGAATGTCATATTTGCATCAGGAGAAGTTTTCCACGTGTTTCTTTGTGGAAATCATCAAAAATCATATCAGAAAACATCCAGGAAATGTGTAGGTCGAGCTCCAAACCCCAACACCATGGCGACACAACAGATGAAAGAAAAGTCTGAAGTAATGAAATGTTAGGTTTCATGTGTTTTGACTTGAATCCCTAATCATGCTTTTAGGGATTTTTGACTTGTCTTTTAAAATAAAAGTCATTTCAAATAATACCATTGTGGTCTTGATAAGTCATCAAAATGCCTTTGCCCGTGACTTAGAAATTATCACCAATTTTGGAAAGTAGGTTTACTCTTTTTATTTCATCCTTTACATGGAGTTAAGGTTCAATGTGATTAAATATTAAAGGAAATGTTAACTATTACTTTAATATTTGACATATACTGAATATGGATGGATTTAATAGATATTAAATATTAAAATAATCATTAAATGATTTTTGTTAATATTTAATCAAATGATTAGCTTTTTGAATCCATGTAAAAGATGTAAGTGAGAGCCAACTGAAGGTTGATATCAGTTTAAAGACTGAATTCATGCAAAATATGGAGATTATTGGCACTTTGTCTCAGTTTCACATTAGTTTACAAGATATTTTGATCATGCATGACATGAGTTGGAGTTTGCAGTGCATGGGATTCAGCTCACTTCAGTTGCAGGCCCATTTTTCAAGGCTTTTTGCTTTTGCTCGTGAGAAGATATTTCAGTGATATCTTTCGACTTCAGTTCACTTTCAATGTTATTTTCATGCATTATGGAGCCAGTTCGAGTTACGGTTCAGTTGTATACGTTGTGACATGGAGTTCTGAGCTGTTGAGGCTCAGTTATGACATTGGTGGGCCCTCTTTTCACACTATTTTTTCCTTTGCTTGTGAGAGACATTTTCAAGGTGGTTTTCACTTTTAGTGAACTGCTTCTTTCACCTTCATGCACTTTGGAGTTGCCTCTCATTGTATATATTAGAAAAAGTTTATCTTTTTCCTCTAGTTCTTATTTTTCAGCCTTTGCATTCTGTAAAGTGAATTATCATGTAACTCAGCTTTTAGTTTCAGATTAATACAGCAGCAGGTTTACAGGTTATCTTGGAGTATCATTTGCAGAGCGTTCCTTCTTTTGTCATTGCAAGTTAAATATTATCCTTCTTAGATTCAGGTGTCTTGTTTTGTGAATGTTTTGGATGCAAATATAATGTGTTTGATATCAGAACCTTTAAATTTCTTTCAACATTCGTGAATGCATGTACATGAAGAAACAATCTTAGTTGCAGGTCATAAATTGTGTCTCAAGTATATCCATATCTTTAAGTTGTGAAAATAATAGTTTCCTTCATGAAGAATGAATTATCAGGCCTTTCTGTGAATTATTAATGCGGCTAAATTGTTCAATCTGAGTTGTGAAAGTAAGCTTCATGATGAATCGGTTGTGAGTTAATCTGTTTTCTTTAAATCAAATAGGTGCATCACCACAATTCAACTTTTCCAGTTTTGCATTAGATTAACTTTTTTCCCTTTTCCCATCAAAGTTTCAAGTCTATAATCAGATAATCATATAGGAACCAGCCTAGAATTTGGAGGTCTATTTTTGCCATAGGAATACCCACAGCCTAAAGAGAGTTCTCATGTTTTAAAAGATTGCTGAATTTAATCATTCAAGCGTTCGGGTACAATCTGATTGACAACACTTATATCGTATAATATATATACATACATATTAATCTTATTGTAGACATGTAAAACTGACCTAAAAACTATCACACCCTAAACGACATTTTCACATCATCGACATCATTATCATTGAACATCATTGCATTTCACACCAAAAACATCAAAAACCCTAATTTCCCCTATCAATTGAATAATACGATATTATTTAATTAATTCACTTTTTCATCATTCTTGACAAATTAAATAAATTCCATTTATTTAATAAATTCCATTTATTTAATAAATTCCTAAAAAATCCTATTATTAAATTAATTCACATTTCTATCATTTTGACTAATTAAATAAATTACATTTATTTAATAAGGTCAAGTATTCTAACTTCATTCATCCTGATTAGTTAAATAACGCCAATTATTTAATTACATCACTAAATCACCCTATTCCCCTGAGTTAATTGAATTATTAAATCATAATAATTTAATTACGACACTTTCCCTCCAAAAATTTGATTAAATCAAACTATTCAAATCATTTATCAAAAATCAAATCAAACTAATACAAATTTATTTGTAAAAGTCAAACTTGATTTGCACATTCAACTCCAAAATGAATTAATTAATTAATTAAATCAATTAATTAATCATTCTCAACCACTTTCCTGATTAAGTAAATTATGATCCCCTAATTTCTCAATCTAATCCTGACAGATCAATATATTCCTGATTGAGCAAATTATGATTCCTTGATTAATCAATCTATTCTTGACTGATCAATCTATTCTTCAATCCCACTAATCATTCAATCTATTTCTTCAATCACACAAATTGTGCAATCTATTTTGCATAGATTATTCATGTCTAAATCCTCTCAACACATTTTCGATTGTCGATCTTGATTCAACATTGTTTAATCCTGGTCGTCCATTTTGAATCTCATTTTCTACATAACAAACCTCTTTCCTCACATAAAAGGATCGAAGAGTTAACATCATTTGCACAATGAAGTATTTTTGACATTCACAACCACCATTAGAGCTTCAACATTTCTTCGATCAACCAACCAAGACATCGTTCTTCAAGCTTTTGCACACAAACTATGGAGGTTTCATAGTGATATGAGCAATCCAACATCAAGCAAACACACTCTGATACAAGATGGGTAATAGTTTCATTGTTGAATTCAATTGTTTATGTATTGCATTTTCATGTTCCTGAATTTAGTATTTTAAATTGTTCATTTCGTAAGTGTAGGATTAGATCTTAGATTAGTGTTCTTGATCTTAGACTAGATTCTAATTTCAATTTCATTTCTCTTGTTTGCATCTATGATTTTCCCCCTCACACATTTTGGCACACTTGGTGGGACCCTGGTACCCTACACTAACATTTCTATGAGCCATTTTTGAATTTACAGGTTCTAGAATTGCATTTGGAGAAGTTTTCACGCACTGTCCCAAAAAATTCTACACTTTCCTAACAAGAAAATTGCACACTTGACTCTAAAAACCGCACAGTTGACACCAAGAACTACACACTTGCTTTTTCTTTCGCGTATCTAACTAATGATAAAGGGCACACTTGCTCTAAACTTGTGCATTTTCTCTCTGACAAAGGGCGCACTTCACTCTAATTTTTGCGCATTTGCTCTGACAAACCTGTGTTTGGGATATGCAAATTTGTAACTAATTTTTTTGCTAATGGATGCCTATTTTTGAATGTGTGACAGGTGCTAACGTGTTTGTATGCAGGGTTTGAGAAACACTAACTCATTTTCTATAGGGAATACGAACGGTCAAAGAACTCCAGATTTACAAACATTTTTTGTTAAGTTAGGAATATTTTGTTTTGGTGCATAAAAAGAACAAACACACTTTATTTTTAAGGTGCTCTTAAAATGAACTATTTCAAGCTTTCTTAAAATAGAAATTGTTATTTGGTGCTTAAAAAGAACAAACACAAATGTGTTTTTTAAGGTGCTCTTAAAATGAACTATTTCAAGCTTTCTTAAAATAGGAATCGTTATTTGGTGCTTAAAAAGAACAAACACAAATGTGTACTTCCTAAAAATTGAACCATTTCAAGCTTTCTTAAAATAGGAACTTTTATTTGGTGCTTTAAAAAGAACAACACAAATGAACATTTCATTTTTCGTGCTCTTAAAAATGAACCATTTCAAAGTTTTTATAAATTAGGAATTTTTTATTTGGTGCATAAAAAGAACAAACATTTCAATTAGGGTGCTCTAAAAATGAACTCTTTCCAAGTTTTCATAATTAGGAATCTTGATTTTGGTGCATAAAAAGAACAATTCAAATGACCGAAACAATTTGTTTTTGTTGACACACGCTCGTATTTGCTTTTGTTGACCAAGTAAGACTAGGATTGATTTCTTAGAAACACTCAAATTTGGGCTTAAAAATAAACAAATTATTCTTTTTATCTTGCACTATTGCTATCTTAAAGTGATTGATATCCAGAATACTTCGTATTGGTGCACTTAAAAAAAAAATTGTTATGCTTTATTCACATATTTTTGGGGATAGCACTACTCGAGGTGCTTAAAAAGAATCAAATTGCTATGAACTGTATTTCATGCATTCAGTGATTGGCCAGCTAGATGGTTGTCTTCTCCCCTCACACCTTTTGGCAATATTAGGTGAGAGAAAACATCTTGAGCTTCACATCTTTTTCAATCATACCTTTTAGAGGGCCTGCCTATTGAGAAACATCCCACGTTGGAGAACTCATAGGTGACCCAAGCGGTACTTTTATTTTGGACTGCTATATAAATAACTTGTGGGTGTGAGGAAAGTTCATCATCTCGTCGGGTGTTATTGGCCTGTGCGATGTATTCTCCCTCAATATCCTTGTGATGCATAAAAACCCATAAGGTTTGGGAGGTCTCTTAATTGAGAAAAATTCCACGTATAGGGGCTCAAAAATAATATCCCCAGACCATTACTAAGAGCCAAATTATTTCAAAAGCTACCCCTTTATCCAAAAACATTCTTTGAAAGTGGTGCATCAGAATTTACTTCTAAGAAGTTACTTGCCAAGTACGACTATAGGCCCATGCCATAAGTTGCATGTAAAATCATCTCTTCAGAGCATGAGACAGGCCTACCTAAAATAATGGTTTCTATCCACTAGGGTTGTAATTGCTTGTTTATGTTAAACTTTCCAAATACTTTCAAAACAATCTTGACATCAAATTATGTGCTTGATCTAAAAATAACACATCCAAACAAACACTAAACATGATGATCAAAATTGCAAACCCTTTGACTTAGTGTATGCTTTTAAAAGAAGCCCTATATTTGCATTCCTTGAAAGGATTTTCCTTAGAGCTCACTGAATATTCAGGATTTTATTTTAGGTTGCATTGATCAAAGTAAACATTTTGGAACTATGGCTTGGGTGTCGTGACTTCACAACTTAAGCTCTAGACATGAAGGTCACACAAGTCCATGCTTTTTGAGTCAGTCCAAGTGTTGTTGTATCACTTTCCATACTCCAAACACAAATAAATTGAGAGAAAAACCAACTTTAACTTGCAAAAATATGAAGAAAGATTGTTCAAACTGGAAACAAAACACACAGAGACCACCTTTGCACAAAATTCCAACGCACTTGTCACCTTTTTCTGGCACAGTTGCTAAAACTTCATTGCATTTGCTCTCTGTTTCAAAAACTTCACTGATGAAAATCAATTGCATTTGACAAAAACTGCGCACTTGATGCGGGATCCGTGCACTTGCTTTTGAGAAACCAATGCACTTACCACTAAAGTGCTCACACTTGCCAAAAGAAACTTGATTTTTCCTAAGTAAGCATTGCATTTGATAGAAACACATAGAAGTTGCACTTTCCATTCGAGCTCGCACTTGCTTCTCCAAAACCCACACTCTTGACACATTTTTAGCCACACTTGATAAATCTAGCCGCTTTTGCTCACAGTTCTGCGCCTTTGCTCAAAAACTAGTGCTATTGCTCTATCCTATTGACAATTGGAAAAAAAAAACCAAAAATGCTTACAGGATCATTGTTAGAATGAAACAATTGGAAAACCAAATAATTCATATAGTCCCTCATCCATTATTTCCATCCTACTTGTTAGAAATAAAAATCAAAAAAACCACTATGACCATTCCTTCACTCAGACATATATGCTATCAATAGTTACTTGGGACTTGCAGATAGTTCAAGTAATCTTTCCCGCAACATATCCTCTAGACAAGGAAATGAAATATCAACCCTAGTCCTTCAACATTTTGATTTCCGAAAAGTAGCACCATTCTAAAACAACACTCAAACCTTAGGGTCTTGAGCTTCATAACAACCATCTCAAAAATACCATTACACTTTATGACCATTTAGCGAACAGTTGCTCCAGTTCAACAACTGAACCTTGTAGCAGCAATCCTCTAACCTAGTCTCACATACATTGAAGGTGAACAAACTGATATCATTAGCAATTTAAGGACCTTCATATTTGAGAAGAACGAAACACCCAACTAGTGGAGAAATGTAATGAACATCTTAGATAAAGAGGAAGAGAAAGTAGACCTAGCAGCTGAAAGACTCATGTTGCCACCCCTTGTGTTGCAATAGGCATCCATCCTTCATGATCTCTAACAAGAATAAAATCCTTAAGCGAAATTCCATATTCCACCTTTTAAAGAGGCACCATAGCTTAAGGTATATTAAGAGACATGCCTTGAAGATTTACCGCAACCGGGACACCTTGGTAAGGAGTCATTATGCTCGCTCTTCAAGGAGGGAACTAGACTGGTATGTCCAATTTGGTCCCATATTTCCACCTCCTACATTATAATAGACACCATCATTTAAACCAAGTGACCTCACGACAGGGTATTGAGCATCATAACATCCCCAAGAAAATTTCAACATCAATCTATTACCCAAATCACTCTCATCAAGTGTCACAACAACATCAAGGGTCTCAAAATCACCATCAAAATCTACAACATCAACTTTTCCTAAATGTAATTGAAAATAGAATTGGAAAAATTTATCAACAATGCTTTGGAAACCATCAAAAGAGTGAGTCACTCTATCAACAACGTCTTGACAATCCTCAAAACATAGATTCATATCATCAACAACATGTTCAACATCAAGACACCTCATACCAACAACCCCCATCCTATGATCCTTCATACAATGCACAATATCAACAAGGGTTACAACAACAAAATTAGGTTACTAATGTTATGCAAAATCAATATAGATCTTCCTTCATTCAAAGCCCCCAAAAACAAACAAACACATATCCTCATCAAACATCTCAACATCCACGTCAACAAAACTTTCAACATCATCAAAACATTGATTCATATCAGTAATAAAGTCTATTTTCACAACATCAAGTGAATCAACAACAATAATGGTCACAAAATCAAAATTAGATCACCCAAAATCAAAATCAAATCCATCAAGAATATCAACCTTCAAATCAACAATATCCACCTCAAAATCATCAATCTCAAGACCAACATGAAATTCCATCTCAAAATCCATCTCCACCATAACCAACCTTACAATCAAACCATACTACTAAACATGAGTACACTCCTTTAGGGGAGCCAATTGAGGGTGTGTTAAACCAACTAGTTAATGCCAAACTTATCACACTTCCAAAACCCCCATGAAGTGGAGAACCTAGCATAAAATTCCCATGGTCTGATGACAAGATCTATTGTAAATACCATGGAATAAAAGGTCATGATGCACCAGAATGTGTTACACTAAAAAATATTATCCAAGACCTTATTGATCAAGGAGAAATAGCTATTGAAGATGATGTTCAAGGTTCAAACACTAATGACAACAATGACAATGTCTCAACCTCAAAAGTTGAAAAAAAAGATCAAGAGATATTTATAACTGATCACATTGAAAATCCCTCTACATCATCCAGTGAGCAAGAGGACATAAATCAAGAATTTAATCCCATGTATGGTCAAAATCAATCACCCAAGTCTAGCAATGATCCAGTCCAAGATATATTGACATCATCCAACCTCATGGTAGTACATATTGATGATCAAGAGACTCTTAATCCAACACTTATATCTAATGTAGAAAATCTAATATAAGAGCTATCACCCATATTCCCACATTTTGAGGAAATCCAAGGATCCTTTACAAGCAAACCCTTCTTTGAAATTGATCCATGTCAAGAATGTGACCCAAAGCATATCAAAGATAATACCACACAAATTCAAGATCAAGAATCCCTATCATCAAAATACTACAATGACTTGGCAGATATCTTCCAAGACATCCAAGGTTTTCCAAAAGAAGAACAAATCCATACACCAAGCAGACATATATCTACCCATGAGATGCTTACTCCTAATGGACATGTAGATGATCTTCATCCAAAACAAGAGTCTCATACTCTTGATATCTTTACCAAGGAACAAGATTCACCTACTCTTAACATCTTTATACATGATCAAAGCATGGAAAAATCTATAGAAATATCAAAAAATGATTAAGAAGAAGCATTAAAATCAGAAACATCCTCTAGGAAAATTGAAGACATCAAGTATAAAAATATGGAGCATAGTATCTTAAAATCAGCAAAGATAATTGATAATCCTAAGCAGCAGAGCATTAGGTATACAATAGTCAAAGAAGCACCAATATATCTTGAAGAACCATCAAAATATTATATTTCACAAGATCAAGCCAAAGATATCACTCAAGAAGTTATCCCAAATATGAAGGATCCCATCAGCAAAGAAGATATCACATTTGAAGATCCACAACAAATTAGAGAAGGATTAGCAACTCGTTTCCAAGGTAATACATATACTATTGCAAATAAAAACTTTCAACAAATTCATTATCAAGACAGAGGATTAGGTCTACATAAACAAGGTATCCTAGAACCAGTGTAGATTATTGGCAATCCTAAGCATCGAGGTCTTGGTTATTCAACAATTAAGGGATCTAAACATATCAGTGATACCTCTATAATATTAGGGGCAACTTTATCTAATGCAAGCATCAACATAGAGAGCACAAAGAGTCCTTATGATGAAATTGCTACCAATGCTAAAACCAACCATATCATGAATTGTCATCCACACATATTTCAACCCTCTAATTGGGACCAACAATGAGAGAAAAAACTAAACCTAAGAAAAAAACAAGTTATTGAAGCAAAAGAATCAGCAAAACAAAATGGACAAGAAAGATTCAAATGGATACAAAAGAAAAAGAAAGAAAATCATCCCTATCAAACTCCATTAGTCAAAGAAACTATGGGACAAAATCAAAAGGGAATTTCATCCCTCAAAAAAGTCTAGCAATGCAAAAGAAAGCTTTAAGAGTGACCTACAAGGTATATCGAGACATTGGTCTCAATTGAATCTCCATTTCCGCCCATCATTGCTCATCATCCCAAGTTTGGATAGTCAAGGATTTCAAACTGTCAACCAATCCATTTGAATATCATATCCCTCAATGCATTTTTCCATTCAAGATATCCAAATCTCACATTACCCATGTGTTGGCAACAACTCTTTATCATAAGGATTCTAAGGGCACTCTATCATGTTGTGTGCATCAAGGTAAATTTAACTCGACAAGGAAGATAAGAATTATCAGGGTTTACATTCAAGCGCTCATATCCTAGCAAAACAACTCCTCCAAGCAGGATATCATTGACACATCATGATAGCAACAACAACCATATCAACACTAGCAACATCTACATCAACACCACTAGGTGTTCAACATGAGCAAAAAAAAATTGTCACCATGATGAAAACTTGGTAAACAGGCATCTTGTGTGACATAAAAAATAAATAAAAAACAAAAAAATCAAGAAAATAGTCAAGAGAAAAATCATCCTTCAATGAAAACCACTATGGTGGAACTTTGGACAAGCACCATGGTGAAAACCTAGCAAACAAACATCATGTGTAGAATTGAGCATCTACGTGCACCATTTCAGGTGGAAGCATCTCAGTTGATCCATAATAAATCCCATCCATTTTTATCCAAAATCTAACTTACCTTGATCTTGACAAATGTTTGGTGTACAATTTACACTTGCTTATGGAAAACATCTTGAAATGGGTCACTATCATTGGTCATATCCTATCCAACATTATCTGAGCCATGAGGCATTTTCCAAAAGGGCATACTCTATCCAATATGTTATCCTATCACAAGATAGTCCATCACCTACATTGCTAGACACTGGGGGCAAGTACTTACATCTTGCTTCAGAATAAATCTCAATCTATGCCTTGTAGCTCACATTGTGATCTAGGCATTGTTCAAACAATAAGGTGTTCCACACGGTACCCCTCCCAATTCATCCCATCAACAAGGTATCCTGCCAATGCACCACTAGGGTAACCTTCAAAATAGTTCGTCCCAACAACAAGGTGTACCACCAACGTACTACCAAGGTAACCTTCAAAGATACCAACAACTTGGATTATTCCCTCACTCACACTTCTAAGATATCAACAATTATTTGAACCTCACAGCTAGTTCAAGTAAGCTTTTCCACAACATATCCTCTAGAAAAATAGAAGTAAAATATCAATCCAATTTTTCAGTATCTTACACCCCAGACAAAAGGGTAAAAATCCAAAAAAATGGAAAAAAAGATAAAAAAAATATTAAAAAATCAAAAAGCAAGAAAAACAGTAAAAAGAAATAAATATTCCTTGAGTGAGAAACATGTTGTGGTGCTCCTAGAACAACTACCATAGTGAAAACATGGCAAACAAGTGCCATGTTTGAATAATACTTGCATCATTATCTATCAGTACTATCCACAACATCCACCCATCCATTTCATAATAAAACAATGTATCCAACCATGGCTTGTCACTAATTGAGGAAAGAGATAGTGTCTTCAATTGGGGGAAACTTCTCGAAGTTGGTCGTGGGTTAGATCTTGGAACGTCCTATCATGGTCATAAAACAACAAAATTAAAAACATCTGAGAAACAACAAAAAGCAAAAAACATCTAAAAAACAACAAAAACCTTTGAAAAAAATCAAAAATCAAAACAACATCGTTGGGTTATTCCTTCACTCAAACAATCGAAGATATCAACATTTGCTTGAACCTCACAGCTAGTTCAAGTGATTTTCCTACAACATATCCTATAGACAAAGAAGTGGAATATCAATCCAGATTATCAATGTTATTTATCCAAAAATAGTTTATGATTTGAGTCAAACGGTCGAACTACGTGGTCTCTGTGTGTACAACGTAGGCAAGATTTAACAACCCTCAAGACCCTAGGTCAATCCCCTTAGGTTTCTAACATGCTTTATTTTCTACTTAGTCAAAAAAATCAAAATCCAAAAATAATCAAAAGATACAAAATCCAAAAATATTCACAAAACATTAAAAAGGTCAAAAACATTCAAAAAAACCAAGCGAACTACAAGCCCCTGCGTGTACAACGTAGGCAAGGCTTATCTTTGATGAGCCCTTGAGGCACTAGGTTAGTCCCCTGAAAACAACAAAAATAGCATCATAAAACTCAAAAAATCAAAAAGACCTACCCCATCATCAAAATCTGCAATAAAACATCACCCATTATAAACAAATCATTGCACTCACCCTTTGACAAAACAAACAAACAAACAAACAAAGAAAACATCAAAAGCTAGAAATTTCAAGAAAAACAATCACAAAGATTTGATCACAAAACAAACAGAAACATTACAAAGTATCAACTACCTATCTTTTTGATAATTCACCAACAATATCCTCATATATGCCTTAACGGATCCGTTCCTATGATAGACATGATAAAAAATGGATAATAGTCATAAAACCTCAAACAAATATGGCAAGTGATACTGCAACTTTGTTTTTATCTTTTTGTAGTCTTATTTTTTGTGATTTATTTTATTGACTCATTCCCAGGATCTCTTGAGGATGTCCATAAGGATTTAGAGAAGAAGAAATGGGGGAAATTAAGCATCATTTCAATTTTTTGTTTGTAAGATATTTTTGTAATACTACCATGGCAAATACTTGCTTTATTGAGTGTATGAATGTAATAACCCATTCAAAATTATTACTTAATTAATATTATTGTAAATGACATATAAATATACTCCAAATTAAAAAGACAACTAGTGGCTAAAGTCAATCATAGCTACACATGTCCATTTAAAATGAGTCAAATATCTTATATTCACTTCAAAATTCAAATTACAATATCAAGTTTTACTTGGCTCCTGAGGCCACAATGTCATTACATAGTATATTTTTCATCAAGTACATGAATGAATTACATCAAGTTACATCATAGACTATAATAGTCTGGTGAACAACTAAGGTTCTTCTTCAACGGTTGCCTCCACTGGTGGATGAGAACATGGTTGAAGTGTTTTACTGCCCAACCATGAAGCTTACGCTTCCCTGGTATTCTTTTGAATTGAAGAATGCCCGACCCTACACATAAAGATTAGCAAGAGAATAATCTGCAAGGTGGAATCTGACACATGCTCAAACATCAACATGCAATTTCTATCTGCAAGTTAGAAAATAAAGTGCAAGATCTATGCTAGGAATGGCAAAGAGTGAAATTGCAAAATTCATTTATACATACATAATGAACTATATTGCTTGGCCAAGCATAATAAATGTGTTGCAACAACAACAAACAATAGGTTTTGGTAAAGCAAACCTATACTCTTTGTACTCCATTTTGGCACTAGTCCTGGAAGGTAACTTTCTACTATAACATTTATCTTCCCTCTAGCAGCAACTACCCATAGGTGCTCTAGTCAACTAAGGTATCACTATTTTGTTCAAGTATTTAAAATATTCTTTCACAAATATATTCAAAAGAACAAATAGAATACTAAATTATACTCTAAATTGAAATCAGATTTATGATTCACAGAGTACTACAACAATCAGTTATATCATTCTTATGACTATTTTTTACTTATCATCTTAAGCATTTTCTTTTTTCTAAAAATGTACTAAAAATAAAAGAAGGTATGTCACAAGTATGTGTATGTACATAGACGAATTTTATGTGCATACACATATATGTGCCTAATAATGTTAAAGTTTGTGCATACATTCTAAAATAATCATTAACTTAGATTGCAATTTTAAAATAGTATTCAAATTGACTTTTTTTGTCAAAATAAAGAAAACAAAACCAGTCTATGCTAACAGTTTCACACATACTATTATTGCATTCTCACTACTATGTTTCTCTAACATTGTTGTTTACATAAGAACATTCATTATTTAAAAATAATAAATACCATTTCCTACTAAATAGTTATAAAACAAGTTGTTTACATATGAACATTCATCGTTTAAGAAAAATGAGTATTGTTTCCTACTAAACAGTTGTAAATCTAGTTGTTTACATATGCACATTCATTGTTTGAACAAAATAAGTACTATTTCCTACTAAATAGTTATAAATCAAGTTGTTCACACATGTACATTCATTGTTGGTACAAAATAAGTACTATTTCCTACTAAATAGTTACAAAGCAAGTGGTTTTCATAATAAACAGTTTATAGAGCAAGGTTGTTTCCAACTATATTGATAACTTTTTAACAAAACAAAGTTGTTTGCAAAAGAATAACTATTGTTTACATCAACATATTTATGTTTCAAACTAAACAGATTATGTTTAAAGAAAAATAATGGTGTTTACTCAGTATGTTGATCTCAAGTTGTTTACATGCTAAATGATCACTTTACAAGTAAATGTTTACCGTTTAATATAGAACAAGTTTTCCATTATGTTCTGAAAATAAATAAATCAAATAGCCCAGTTTTAATCATAAGGACAAAATGTCTATTATCTAGATCTTGAACACTTTCATCCCTGGAATTATGATGAGCAATTTTTAATAATTAAGAAACCACATGTTTGTCAATGAATTACTTGAGCAAAAAATTCAGTTAAGAATGAAAGGAAGTTTCAAGTTCAACATTACTTTTGCCTATTTAGGCTACAACAAACAAACTAGGGTTGCCCTAGGTTTGACCCATTTCTAAGGTCGGGTGCTTCCAGTCTTAACCTCAAGTTTCATTCAAAATTTCCCTTATGGACATTATGGCTTATCCCTTAATGCATGTTGCTCTATACATCATGCAGAATCAAATCTGATATTGATTCAAATGAATTAATCTATCAATCACGAGGATCAATCCATACAAGTTTACAATGAAACCCAACTCATACATCCCATTGATTCTTCAAATCGAGGGCATCCTCTTTATACAAATATGCTTTCCACTTTTCTAAATAATGAACAATTTTCCCCTTACCATTATTGGCCTAGCCGATAATGGAAGGTGATATGTCTAAAATATAACACTATTGATACATATCAAAGGTAACATAGAGGATTATATTCTCTTTCATTGGTTCGGTGGGTGAGCCTCTAAAAAATCAACACCTAAAGGTTTACATTCAATCGGAATAGGACTTTCGATAGCCATAATATGGCTTACAATATTGAAAAAACTTACATACAGTCACTTCTTAAGGGTTTGATGCCTTGGTCTAGAACATAAGGCTAGTCAAATGACTCTATTCTAAGTAATACTCAAATACACAGGTTGTAGGCCATACGATTTCCCCAGAGGGTGGTCACTAAGATTTAACCATCGTCTCAAGCTGACACACACAGACAAAGACTTGATATATTACTATGCTATCGATTTCTCATCCAATGTAGTGAAAAACACTAGCTAAACATGGAAAGAAAAGATAGTGAAAGCGATATTATTTTAAGAAATTGAATTACCTCAATGATCGAGCTTTTTGAACAAAGGTTTCCTCAAATTTTTCCTACCACTGCGTTCTCTTCTCTGCCTTTTTTCTACTTGTTGGTTTTCTTCCAAATCGATCCCCTTTTTTTCTTCCACTCTCCCATTCAAAAATGGTAACCGCACTTTCTTGCATGTGGTTGGGTGCTCATTATGGCCTTTTCCTGCCATAGCTGTCGGCCTTCAATTCAAATATTGTCTTTATGATTCGACAGGCCACGTCCATCATGGACTTGCCTTATGATTTTCATTGATTTTTCACAGCCTGATTCATAATGTTTCGATTATCAACTTTGAATTCAATACGAATTTGAATATATATATGTACGTATGTATATGTATATATATACACATATATACTTATATATTTATATACCTATATGCATTTAAATGATTTCATTCACATCTACCATATATTTGAATAATGTATATATCTATATATAAATATATATAAATATATATAAATATATGTATATATATGTGGGCGGTAGGGTGGGCGTCCCTCCATCAAGGATGGGACGTGGCATTATTTCCATGTTGTCTGGAGAAGCGAGGTCTATTGGTTGAGGTGGGTAGTATACCTAGAGCTGAAAACAGATGGAGATGTCATGTCCTTAATATTTGCAATGATGGCAAGGTGAGTTTATTTGTCCCGAGGATAGCTAGAGTGCAATTTCCTTAAGGTGCTAGTCCTTTAGGTTGGCTTCGACACATTTGGAGGTGCCTTATTTGGGAAGGTGGCAGCCGATTCGTACTTGGCATTAATCCAAGTTGGGTTGGCTTTTAGGCTATGGAAGGTGTGTTTTTCATTTCATTTTATGTCCTTGGTTGTGGATGGTGTGATTTCTCCTTCTGGCTAAATTGAGCTCTGTGCTTGGGTTTCGATGGCTAAGCGTTCAAGGTTCGTGATAGAGGTGTCGGTGGACAGGGTGGCAAAATTTGGGGCAGATACCCCGATTTATTTACAGTTATCAGCTCGACAAGCTTCGTTCAGAGAAATAACAGACCAATGCCTAAAATGAATTCTTCTAAATAATGACCCTCTAGTGGTGGTGGCAACTAAAATGATCTTGGGTGCCAAGCATTTGGCGAACAAGGAGTATGGAAGAGATAATCTACACATTTTGTCTCGATTTTTGGCTTCTCTCCTGGATATCCAGGTTGATAAATCTGAGGCAAAATTATTGCTTGAAAAGATGTTCAGGGATGATTTGGTAGAAGGGGTTGATGTTGTTCTGCGGGCGGTGGTGGCTGGGAGAGGTGTCTCGCATCCTTGCGACTTGGAACACCTACTAGATTCGGACGAGGCCATAAAATTGTACCTGTTTCTTCTTGATTTGAGCAAGCCTAGTCTCATGAAGAATAGGATGGTTGTTGCAGTGGTGGTGGAGTTCTTAAAGTTCTTTGGGTTGTTGGCAGCTGGAGGTGTGGAGTGGAAGAAAGACTTTCAAGAATTTGTAGAAATGAATCATTTCATGTAAGTCTAGTTTGGTCAGGTTTTGGCGTTGTAGGTTAGGGTTTTTTGCTTTTAATTACTTGGTCTCTACTCTGGTTTGGCGATGGCATGTTGGTACTTTTTGGTATTTGTAAGATTGTAGGTTTTGGTTGGGCTGGTTGGTAGAAGCTTCTAGTTAGTACTAGTTTTTTGGCATTATTGTCTGATGGTTGATACTGGTATATTTCCTACGATGGCAGATTTATGTAGCTAAAACTTTTATTTCTAATATAATATAAATCTAATCTTGCGTATAAAAAAAATGTATATAAATATGTATGTATGTGTGTCTGATTTACATACATGTATATATATGTATATATATGTTTATATATGCATTCATACACAACTTGCTTGTTTTGGAATGGCTCAAAGGTTTCATACACTATCATTTAAAGTAAGAAACTTGAATTTTCATTTCGAGCATCTATATATATATACATTTCTACACTAAAGAAAATAATTTTCTTTACAATGCTCACTTTCATTTCCTTCAAATCACAAATTTTGAATAGACAATTTAATCCACAAACCATTCATTTTCAAACACTAAAATAGCTCAAGTCAAGAAATTACGTTCTCTTATATATGAAAATTAGTTCAAATGCAAGTCATCATGCCATTTGTGGTATGTGCACCCAGATTCCAACTGGCTTACCATTCAATTTGGCTAAACAATTCTACTTCAACCATGTTCTCATCCTTCAACCAGTCACCCTACAACTGCACACTTCACACTTGCAAATTGATCAATAACGTTCAATTCTTAGTAACATATAAAATACATTTTCAAAAGTTCACAAAGTCAACATCAATTAACTTCTTTCATTCAATTTTTCGAATATTCTAGAATCTCCAATTAATATTTATTGAATTTCTCCAATAATTAAATTTACCATATTATGATAAATATGCAATAAAATTGGGTTATGACAATGAAAGTTGTGTTGAAACAATTCGTGAATTAGTTGCATGTTAGGTGTTCTATACCTCTCTATGTGACTAAAGTTTTTAACACAACCCGACTATATACTTTAAACAAAGTTTTCGTATGTCTGGTATGAGAAAAGATACTATTTGTTTGTAGAGTCAAAGTCCATGCAATAAATGCAGTCACCTTGGTCATTAATACCCTAGTGCATTGTATCTATTTGCTACATCAAACAAGATTGTTCAAAACTGTGAAGCCTCCAAGCAAAGAAAAAGCAACATGATCAACAACTAACAACATCAAATTTCTATCCATCATCAAATAATTTCTTCTAACTAACATCCATCTTGCATAGCAATACCATTAGTACCATATTCATCTTGCATCTATAATGTCATCAATACATATCATGATGATAATAAACCAATAAAAACATCATGTATCATGTATGGAGCATACATCCATCACAAACATCATGTATCAAAATGATATATGGATCATCCATAATAAAACATCATATGAAACAAGGTATGATCCATCCATCCATGTCATATGCATACGTCAGAAAAGTACAAAAATATATATAAACGTACATCATCATACATAGTCATCCATGATCATCACATAAGCATAAAATGAGTTGAATCAAAGAAGGTATATATCATATATATATATCATCATCAAAAAAGGGAGAATGTCATAGTACATCATCAGTGAAACAAGTGTGATAGGATAATACAAAATAATACATATATACGAGGCCTCGATTGGGTCAATGAATATATATATATACAAAATTCATGTTTGCAATATGTCTCTGAACAATAAACAACACGAGGATCAAGTACAAAAAAGTAAAACTACCCAACAGGAAGGACAAAACTCTATAGACTAGGTTGTGAAGCACCATCTAAATTTGGTTGTCTAACAAAATGATCACCTACCTCACCACCACCATCACCCGCAGCACTAGGCTCTCTGAACCGTGGATGTTGAACAAACCTAGGAACAGTAGCATCATATAAGGTCCGATAGTATGTGGACATTTGTAATAGTTGATCTCGCTTAGCTCATATACTGTCCCACTTTGTCCTCAGACTATCCCTATCAATAGTAACACCCTATAACCGTGTCTCAACCACAAGACGTCGACCAATCTTTGTGTCTCACTTTGCTCTGAAACCATCTCACTCCTATCGAGTAGTATCTCTCTCAGCTATTGTTGTGGCAAGCTATGCCTCTCAGGCCTATCGTCGTGCTATCTCTACTGCTAATTGAGCACCTCCATCCCTAGGTGGTGGAGGAGGACCTAGAACATGTACATGCACCTAAGGAATCTGATCATCCTGCGCTTGATCACCCTGTGCCCCAACATGTCAGGCCCTAGTGGAGCTTCTTAAATTTTGAAAAAAAATTGTGTTGGCTCCTTGCATGGTCATGCTTTGTTGCTTCTATGTCTAAGGGTAGGGTTTAGAGTTTTAGTCTTGAAGCCCTCATTTCAAATTTTATGGTCTTAAACCCTTGGGCGTTCTAATCCTTTGTTGATTCGTTACTCCCAGTTACCGGTCATCTTAGTTACATCTTGAGCCATCATAATCGTTGTTATTACCGACCCCTTGGTCTAGGTCTATCAGTTTCCATGCGCGTTCCCATCGTTTTAATTCTCCTATAGTCGGGTGGAAATTTTTTAATGCTAAGAGACTTAAGTCTTAAGTCTTTACTCACGAGAGTTAAGTCCCATCAACCTAGTCAAATCGCCATTTTTAAGACTAACCTTTTATGCATGTGCAAATTAAATGATCATTCGATCTCAAGATTAAATCCTAGTTGCACCCCGCCAGCCCAGCGGGATTAAAATAATGGTTTATAAAATGTAGTGGGGTCAGCAGGTTGTTGACACATGTACTGTTGTGGGTGTGGGAATCGGTCTCCACTATTGAACCCAATGTTTTAAGCTTTCAAATCAATGACCGAGATGCATTGGTGAGATTAAATTTCAACCGTCCCCCACTCACCCTGCGGGATTAAATTAATGCTTGATTAAAAGCCGTAGGGTGAATGGGTTGTCGCCACGTGTATTCTACTGCCGATTGGAAAGAGAGAAGGTGGAGCCTAGTGAGCAGATGAGTTAGCATCCAGATGGAAACATTTATTGGTCAAAGGATTGGTGCACGATGGCGATTGAAATTCAAACTTGATTGACTTGATCCGAGTCATCCGAAAGGCCGTCTCACCGAGAGATCAATGGTTGACATTAAAAACTGAAGGTGTGAACATAAGAGTCATTAATGCTTCACACGAGCAAGCAATAATGGCAGAAATGACTTCCAAAGCTACCCAATCTCGCCCAGAAGACACATAAATGGTTGGTTTTCATATAATTGAGAATTGTGAACAAATTTGGAGCGCATAGGAGATTCAAAAAAAGAATTTTCAGAATTCAACATGGTCAAGATTAGGGTTTCCTGCAAGCAAAAATCCGTAAGTAAAATAAACACAATCTTCTTTGCTTTATTCAAATTATCTGGAATTAGGGTTGATATTCATTGTGTTTTCAATTGAATTGGATTTTTTGCTTTTTTGAATTGCTTTGTCGTGGTTTGAATTTGCTTTAAAGATTTGAAATCTTGTCAAACCTTCTGCAATTGCACCTTTGATTTGAGCCCTAGGTTTCAAATTGAAAATCTAGGTTTTAAACCTCTAGCCGAAAAATTAGATTAGTCTAAACATGCCTCGCTACCAATGGTGCCTAAAGCACAAGTTTCCACTTCTAAAACCATCCCCAAAATTCTCTCCCAAGGCATTGTTGACCAACTGAAACCCTCCACCAACAAAAGTTTTGAGGGAAAGGCTTTGTTTTATGGAACTAGAAGTAAGGAAGGGTTAATGGACAATCAATTTTTCATCAAGGATGTCGAGTTTCCCTTCATTAGGTGGAAATTGTTCCAACATTTGTTCGAAAATAGAAATCTTGGGGTTCCTATTTGCAACCCTTGGAGATTGGACATGGATATAAACCTATTGAAGGATATTGATGCAAGGTATGACCATGTTTCCAAGGTAGTCAGTGCATTTGATGGTGTTGAGATGTTAAGGATAACCAGAGAGGAAATTGCAGCAATCTTCCAGTTGCATGAATGGAGCAAATATGTGATTCCCATTGACATAGATGTCTTCAAAAAGGAATATGAGAATACCAGGGTGCTGCTCAGAACAAAAATGTTACCTATGCACACTGCCAGTACTGGGGTTGGGAAGAATAGGAAACAAATAAAGATTGGTAAAGATGAATTAGAACCCTTCCCCATGAAGTATTTTGCTAACTACTTCAAGAAAATAGTGCATTCCTTATGTCAAATTATTGGTTTTAATCCACCGGACACCCTGCCAAGGGAGTATAGTTATATGTCAGCACATTTGCAACACCCAGCCTTCAATGTAGTTTGTGACTATGCCACATATTTGGAAGAACACATCCAAAAGGGTTTGGTTGAATTGAAAGGTGGAAAAGACTGTGTAAAGTTCTGGTGGTATTCTATTTTGATGCATATGTTCTTGTATAAGTGAGAAAAGAATTTTGGTAAGGATATGACATTGAAGAAAAAGGGGGATGGTATTGATCTGCCTGTTCAATGTTGGACCCAAATTCTTGATAAAGATCATCCTAAATTTGACTGTGGTGTTCCACAATGTCTTTGCATCAAAACTAACGAGATTATTGATTCATGACCCACTGAGGATCCCCAAAGAGATCCATGATTTCTTGAGGCCCAAGGAAAAGAGGACATATTTGAATTTGAGCCACAATTGGGGGGATATAATCACATATCTCAACACAACAATTTTTAGATTTTATGGCACAAATGTGAATCCATGTGTATTACCAAGAGATGTGCCACTGAGGATTGAATTCTTGGAGATCATGAGACAATTGGGAGGAGATCAAATGGTACACTTGCCTAAAACACTAAGGAAAGGTTCATTCTTCCCTGAATGGACATCGTTTGCATATTTTGTAATGGAAAAGGGAGGATGGAAGGACTTGGGGCAGCTTATTGCACCATACAAATTGAGCACTATGCGCCCAAGGAACCATGACCTTGAGGGCTTTATTGTTGCATTGAAGGAAAAGAATAGAAGTGGATCTTTTATGCACAATTTTTATTATCCTGAGAATGTAATCAAGAATATTTTTGACTTTCAAGAAAAAGAGAAGAAGAAAGAAAAGTATCTTGCTTTCAATAAGATGGTGGAGAAAGTTAAAAAAATATAATCCCAATTATGATCCTACGCCCAATATTCAGGGTGAATTTAATAGAGTTATGTATGTTCTGGAAAATTTTGAGAACATAGTGGGCGTCTTGAGAGAAGAGCGTGAGATAACAGACAAGGGGAAATTAGTAACTATTGAAGAAGATCCTATGATAGTATGGGAGGAAAGACCCTCTTATCAACTAGAACCAAAGATTAAAATATACTCCAGGAGGAAGGAAACAATCAAGAAATAGCAAACATTTCCAACCCCTACTACATCAGAGGGGTCAAGGGAAAGTTCTCCTATGAGGTCAGTGCCATCACCTCCAAGAAGGGCCCCACCAGTTGTGATTGATGTTGATTCACCTCCAAGAGGTCCTTCTCCATCAAACCAGCTACCTGCCAAAAAGAAAAAAGTTGAAGAGGGGTAGTTGACTACCCAAAGACAACTGAGGATGATATTTTGGTCACACCTAAAGAGATACAACAAGGAATGCCTTCTCCTCCAAGGGAGATTGCATCAGGCTCAGGAGAAATCAACCTTAGGTTGGGAAAGGATGACATAAGGGGTGTAAATAATGCAAATGATTTGAGGCAAGAAGCTTGCAAAGCATTCATGGAGGATGATTCTTTTATTGAAACAAAGGCATTTATAGATTTTGTGTGGAGAGCAAAGGCCTCAAAGTATGCAGAAAATGTGGCTACAAAAAGGAGCTTACATCCAAAGCTTCTTAAAAGCATTGTCCAAGAAAATGTAAGGAAAGTTATGAGGAAGGAATTTCAAGATATGATAGTTGAAGAGGGTAGAGCATTGGTGTAGAAAAGTGGTGTGTTATTGTTGCCTGAATGGGATATTACAGATGCAGTTGTGCTAGATACCATAAGGAGGTCTAAAAGGCCAATATTCCAAACAGAGGAAGAAGCCAAATTTGCACTTCAAGGGTCAACATTCAATGAAGAATGGAATGCCTTGGCTATTTGGTCATTTTCTTTGGGATCTAGAAATCCAAGAGTTGCAGAACCAACTGACTTTAGTGCACAATTGGTTATAAGGAGAGTTTCTGATACTCCTGCATTAGAAGTAATTGATATGACAATAAATGTTTCTAAATTCACCAAGGCTATAGTGGAAGGTCTCACTACTGAAAGAGACTCCTATAGGAGTAAATATAATGACCTTGTGGATGAATATAATGAGTCAACAAAGGGTGGATTCACTAGAAATTGAGTTAGCATTGTATAAGCAACAGGTAGAAATATTGAGGAATCAAGGCCTAGCTAGCTCAAGTCATGTTGCACCCACCTCTCCCATAGCACATCCTCAGTCTCCTCCTCCTCCACCAGAACAATCCTTGGTGATAATACCATACAATTTGGGTCGAGAACCAATTGCAGTTGAGGAGCCAAGCACATCAAGTGCAACTCCATCAAATGAGCCTACAAGGGAACAATTGCTCTTGGAGATTGAAGTGTTGAAGAAATTGTTTTCACAGGTTCAAGACACTATGTATGAAAACAATTCATAGATTATTTATACTATTCTAAAGCATATGAATAAGAAAATTCAAAGTAAATTGAATAGTGTTCGTTCAAATTATTCTTCAATGCTGCAAGCAATAAGGTTGTCCCAAAGAGACAAGGATTTATCTACCCCAATCCTGGACAAGTGGATTCCTAGGGTTGGTGACTTAAAACTCATGGCAATTGGGGTTGCATATCAAAAGGATAAATATTCAAAGATTGGCCCACTTCACAATTTTTTTGATGGGATTAAAGAGAAAAAGTTTTAGGGGTATGCCATTCCTTTGGAAGCAAAATAAGAGAATTAAAATCAAGGTTTGATGAGGCAGAATTAGTGTTGCTAACTCTCATTTGTGAGAATGTTGATATTGACATGTTAAAGAATACTCTTGAGAAACTGTCTTTCATCATCAGCTTCCTACAAGACTTTGATAAAGAAGCTAATTTAGTGATGGAAAAGTACACTCCATATAGGAAAAAGATGGATGAAATTGTAGGATATAATTGGCCTTCTGATACAGAGTATGAATTGTGGAAGAAGACTCTCATTGATGATTTGGAGTTGTGAGTACAGAGATGGAGAACACATATACATGGTCGAGTATAGTGCAGGTCTGACCATAGAGATTGCAATGCAAAAGAGATGTTTCTCTAATTTCAAATTATGATAGGTGAAGCTGATTATTGTTGACTTTGACTAAGTGTTGGATGCTAATCTAGATTTTGATCCACCTTTTTCCCTCCTTTTGCACACTTTTTGTCATTTTTTTGAAAAGGATAAAGATGTTGCAACGGTTTCAAGACCATTCTCTTTAACAAATTTCCTTTTAGAAGGCACAGGAGGCTCCACTGACCGAAAGACAACCTTTGGCTCAAGTGGAGAATATTCTTTTGTTGGTTGTAACCTTTCCTCATGGAATGACTGTTATAGATTGTCAAATGAAAATGTGACATGTGTAATATTTGTCTTGATGCTTGTTTTTCTCCCTTATTCTTATAAAAGGGAATTCAGGGCCATTAGTACAAGTCTTTTGTTGAATTCTAGAGCTGAATATGCAAATTGAGAACATAGAGAAAGCATGTTTTGAGTCTGTAAAGGTTTTGAGTCGAGCAAGTAATTTTGTCAATTGTCTGGTTTCCAAGCATGTTTGAACTAATAATGCAAATATTTTGAGTCTATTGTCTCTCCATTTATAACATTCATATGAATTATTAATGATAATTTGATCAATGATCTTTCCATTAATGTTCATTATTACTTTGCAATGAAGTATGTTTTAATTTTGGCTCTGGTTTAATGAATCAATTAAAATGCTTGGCTTAGAACATGAATTCATAAAAGTGTTGAGTGGATATGATAAGTAGTGGTAGAATCTGAGAATATGATATGTGAATTGTAATGCAATTTCACAAAGGTCATGAATGTTTAGAATTAAAATTACCTCATAGTTCGGTTTATTATATTTTGACTCCATGCCCTGAGATAAGACACTAATATTAAGGTGTTGAACATATTTCTTATGGTTCTGGTCTTTCAATTTGAGAAAAAATTGCATAAAAAAATTGTTAACCAATCTATCTTTGTTGAAGTTTAGTGTTGTATGGTATTCTCGGCTTTAGGTGTTTAATTCTTTTAAGGAAATGTCAATTTCTTGAAGGATTTCATTTATTTAGCCTCTGATGAGAATATATTTGTTGTGTTATACGTGTGATATAATTGTCTAGAAGAATTGCAGGATACATATTCTGGGATCACCCTCCCAAGTTTTGCAAAGACCAAAGTGTAGGAGAAGAAGCATTCTAGCTTCCTCTCGTTCGTTGGCCAATCGTCTCCTAAGTATTCAAGAATTGAATCTAGCAAATTCATAGATGCTTGGTGGGATCTGCTTGGTTCTTTAAAAACACCAATAGGCCCTATTTGGTTGCTTTGCAAGAACCTCAATGTGTTTTCGCTCCTTGTGCCAACCTATAATCCCTGCTCTAGCTAATGCAAGGTCACCCCCAGGATTTGTGAATCTCAAAGGCCTGCGTCGTGCCCACCACTGATCAAAATTAGGTGTGGTACCCAGATCTGCTAAACCAACAGACCAACCCCAACCAACTGGGGCAAGTGCTCTGAATGCAGCAAAAATATCATCTTTGTCTTCTTGGTGACCCCATACACAGACCTCCCTAGTGGTTTTGACTGAAACGAGCCTCATAAGTATCAAGAAACCGACCCAGTCTCTCTCCAAACTGACAACATACTCTTTCTGGCAAGTAATGCTCTAGCAGAGAGTGGGAGTGACCAATCAACCATCAAGTCTACCGACAATAAACAAGTTGCTCTAGATCCTTTGACCATGCCTCACAATCCATATACGATCTCCAAAAAAAACCTGGCATATCATCGAACACACGACGCAAGTACGGAAGATCCCTAGGCAAGGTGTAATGCAAGAAATCTCCATACTATATGAGTACGGATCCTCAGGAGTATGATCATGTATCCCATCAAGTCGAGCAACTACAATGTGCTCCCAAGACCAAATATGCAAAAGAGAAACACTTGCGGAAATAGATTTCCCACCTCGATATACAACCTCGTGCATATCTCTATAGAGGTGGGCAAGAAGACACAAACCCCAAGCATATCTGGTCCCATGCTCAAACATACCCTCAATGCAATACCCCATCCAATAGGGAGTTGGTGACCTCTCCTATCAGGAACAACTAGTCCTAAAATCAAACCACAAATGACAAGAGAAACAGGGCCTACACTGCCAACAAACTCAGACAAATCAATTGGATTGTCACACCTCCAAGTGTCTGAAACCCAATACACGCCGCATGGCACGGGCACCTCGTCAAGCATGATATGTAACAAGCTCACCATGTATAAGAATGCGGAGAATCCTCCGCACATGCTCGAGTGTAATAGTTGCCTCTCCTGTGGGTAAATGAAACAAGGATGTCTCTAAATGCCACCACTCCACAAGCACAGTCATCATCGTTGTATGAGTCCAGATGGGAGGCATGTAACAAATATGACGAAGCCTAACCACATCTAGAAAGTCTCACTCCAGAACATCGAAATCAGTAATCAAATTGAACATATCCCTCGGTTGTCTCTCCCTCGGTTGTAGTGGTTTAAGGAACACCTACAATCTTTTAACCCACGATGTTAGGGTTTCACTCTAAATGTGCAAAATGACATAAAAACAATGAAAAGAAAAACTTAGGGTTCCAGATAGGAAAAAGCTAATAATATTTAGCAAAAGCAAAGAAACAACAACAAAAGTGAGGGTTTAGGTCAAAGGCGAGAGTATCAAATGCAAGGATTTGAAGTAAGGGCAAAGATCTATAGCAGATGCATGGAAAACAAACACAAGCATTCAAAAGCGAAAATTTACATCAAAAGCATAAAACAGAGATGAAAATCTAGGTCAAAAGTGAGGATCTGAGGTAAGGGCGAGGGTTTATGTCAAGTGTGAGCTTCCTAAATAGTCAAGTGCAAGGAAAATGATGCAAAGGTGCCAAAAATCCTAGAACTTCGCTATTAACCTAGGAAACTTTGTACACAAAATATGAGAACGTGACAAGATGAAAGTGAGAAGTGAGAGGGTACATACTAGGCCACTGATGCTTGTGAGCCGTCCAAACTCTCGAACTAGGTCCAAATGATGCGGGGCTCCCTAAATCCTAAGCATTGCTCCTCAATAACTAAAAAAATGGGAAATCCAAAGACAAGAATTAGCTATAGGATCAAAGCACAAATGAGGCAATTAGAACCCTAATTACCTATATTAACCCTAAAAAAACCCTAATTTCACTTAGGAAACCCTAATTTTTACTTAGGGAACCTTCCTACATTCAAATTAGGACTTCCTAGGAACATTAAAATGAGCAATGAGGGACCTATAGACCTAATTTTTTGTCCTAAATACAACTGAACTAAAAAAGAATAATGTCATGAGCCTAACCTCAAAATTGAAATTTTTGGCCAACCTCTCGAGGGGGTAGCACAGAGTCCTACCATCATTCTGCTGAATTTCGGGGCAATTGGGGCATAGTTTTTTCCAAAAACTTGATCTTAGAAAACAAAATCTTTGAAACAAAGCAACCAGTACTTTGTATCAAAGAGGGGCAAAATGTAGACATGTAAAACTGACCTAAAAACTATCACACACCCTAAACGATATTTTCACATCATTGACATCATTATCATTGCACATCACTGCATTTCACACCCAAAACCCTAATTTCCCTTATTAATTGAATAATACGACATTATTTAATTGATTCACTTTTTCATCATTCTTGACAAATTAAATAAATTCCATTTATTTAATAGTCCTGGAAACCCTATTTTTGCTATTAATTGAATAGACGACATTATTTAATTAATTCACATTTCTATCATTTTGACTAATTAAATAAATTACATTTATTTAATAAGGTTAGGTAATCTAACTTCATTTGTCCTGATTAGTTAAATAATGCCACTTATTTAATTATGTCACTAAATCACCTTATTCCCCTAAGTTAATTGAATTATTAAATCATAATAATTTAATTATATGACACTTCCCTCCAAAAATTTGAATAAATCAAACTATTCAAATCATTTATCAAAAATCAAATCAAACTAATGCAACTTTATTTGCAAAAGTCAAACTTGATTTGCACGTTCAACTCCAAAATGAATGAATTAATTAAATCAATTAATTATCATTCTCAACCACTTTCCTGATTGAGTAAATTATGATCCCCTGATTTCTCAATCTAATCCTGATAAATCATTCTATTCCTAATTGAACAAATTATGATTCCCTAACTGATCAATGTATTCTTGACTGATCAATCTATTCTTCAATCCCACTGATCATTCAATCTATTTCTTCAATCACACAAATTGTGCAATCTATTTTGCACAATTATTCATGTCTAAATCCTCTTAACACCTTTTCGAACATCGATCTTGATTCAACATTGTTTAATCTTGATCATCCATTTCAAATCTCATTTTCTATATAACAAACTTCTTTCCTCACAAAAAAGGATCAAAGAGTCAACATCATTTGCACAACGAAGTATTGCCGATACTCACAACCACCATTAGAGCTTCAAAATTTCTTTGATCAACCAACCAAGACATCGTTCTTCAAGATTTTGCACATGAACTATGGAGGCTTCGCAGTGATATGAGCAATTCAACATCATGTGAGCACACTTTGATACAAATTGGGTAATTGTTTCATTGCTAAATTCAATTGTTTATGTATTGCATTTTCATGTTCTTGAATTCAGTATTTTAAATTGTTCATTTCGTAAGTGTAGGATTAGATCTTAAATTAGTGTTCTTGATCTTAGACTAAATTCTAATTTCAATTTCATTTCTCTTGTTTGCATCTATGCTTTTCCCCCTCACACACTTATATATATACATACATACATACATACATACATATTTACCAATTATCAAAATATTTTTGCAATCAATTTATTTCGTCAAGATAACAAGATCATTTAATTGACTATCATCGCCAACATATAATGATAATAAATTATTTTAATTTTATTTTCAAAAAAGAATAAACAAGTCTTGATGACTAGGTTAGACTTAACCTATCAACTTAGTTTGAACTCAATTTAAATTAATACTCAAATTGACTTGATGAGGTTTAAAGTAGACCTATGTGTGCGTGTGGAAACTCAAATGGAAATACCCATTATTTCGAAGTCTATTCTCCTCTCCCAAGTGATATTCACCCTCTCTCTAGAGGGCAAGAAATAATCTTGCATTTCACTTAGAAAAACATTCACATAGTTAGCTATTAAACATCACAACCTAATCATAACGTTGATTAAATTACATATAATTATTAAAATGCAAATACATCTCATTGCATACAATTTCATCAAAACATTAAATATCATAATGGCATCGTCATGTATCAAAATTGCATTTTAACGTAAAAGTTAAAAGTAATTTGGTAAAGCAAAAACGAGGTGTAAAAGATGTCCTAACATCCTATGATTATGATACAATTTTTATTGTACCATAATATAGTAGGACATCACTTGGATTCATATAAGGTCTTTGCATAATTATTGCACTATGAAGATATTTTGACTACTATTGTCTTGTGCTTATAGATGATAGATTATTTATGTTATTTTGTATGTTTTTTTGTTAGAACTTGGTTTTAGTAATGTTGGTAAGTGTTGGTATGAAGTTAGGTGGCAAGGAAACTAGACTTATTTGATAGAATTTATATAATGTGGGTATTAATGTCGACCTAAATGTATATGAATATTCAATCCAATATTTTACTAGCATCAACATGGCATTATAGGTAATTATTGTATATGATGTCATGAATAAATGTAATATTTCATACCTAGTGGAAACTTTGGAAGTGGTTATGGAGATCTAGTTTGACTCTATTTATCCTACGGGGTTTATGCGAATAAATTGAAGTGATTATTACTTTGGTTTTGTAAGCATTATGAGTTTTCTGAAATGGTCACAATACAATTGTTTCTTGTTGATAAGTAATCTTAATATTAATGAGGTGATCCTATACGGATTTTGATAGGTTCATGTTGAACTATGAATAATAATGGGGTGAGATTTAATTGAGATCTCAAGCTCTTGGATGAAAGTGCTTTAGCACAAGTTTAAGACAAGTTCCTTGCATGCCATTAATCATTATTAATTGTTGAGCATCCTTAAAAGGAACCATGTTGGGGTATGAATAGTAGCCCAAAAATTTGGAGTTTTATGATTAATCAATTAACTCAATGAGTTGTGGTTTGATTTGGAATGGGTATTGGCAAATAGTCAATTGTTACATTATTTGATATTAAACCCTTGCATGGTTTTCCTTCTATTGTATTCTTTCTACCTACCTCACTTCCCTAAAGAAAGTTACTTGAGTGGTTATGAAACCTTGGGTTTAGGGCATGTGACCCATGTATTTAAACCTAGCCAATTTTTAAACATTTTCAAAATCATGAATCCCCATATATGTTGTCTAGTCATTACTCCATGTGCAATTATCCAATCCCTTGCTAAATTGAAATCAGCAATTTGTGCTCATAGTTGCAAGCCATTAGCATTTAAATGTTATGTCGCATGCAAAGTTCCTCTACTACCTTTAGCTCAATCCAATTGAGAATACCATTATCATCATCATCAAGTTTTGTTATCAAATATTCTCAATTGTTTCATGATTAATCAAGAAGTTTCAAAAGTCGTGGATTGTGGTTATAATTCCAAGTGGTCAAGTTCAGTTTCTCTAAAAGAGCGTAAGTATCAAGTTCATTATCAAGTTCATTATATTATCTGTTAAGTTAGCTATAGAGAAGCTAAATAGACACACTATGATTATATGGCACTTAAAAGTTATAAATGTTCTTTCTCAATCATGAATGTCACAACTAGTGTCAATTTGATGTTAACCACTCAACAAACAATAAAATGATGAAGAAAATGTGATGTTATCCACAAGCATAATTATTTCCATACAAAATGTCCTAGCCTCGGCCTCTTAATGACAGAAAAATCTGAGAAGGTCCTTGGAATTAAAAATAGCAATAAAGCGCTATGAAACTGGTACATAAAAGTCGTTAAAGTTGGCACAAATTTTTAATGGTTGTCGACACTTTAACACGAGTTCGAAACCTGCTCAGAACACCCGACATACCTATATTTTATCGGAGCTTTTATGAGGTTATTAAATTTATTTTAACTCGGCGAAAATAGCCTTTGTCGGAAACTTGTCGAGGTTTTGAATCTTGTTCAAATGACCAAAATTCATTTTATCGGGTGTTTCCATTCGTTTCAAATGACTAAAATTCATTGTATCGGGGGTTTCACTGGTTTCAAATCTTTTTCTTTCTGCCGACGAATGAAGAAATGTCTTCTACTTGCAGGTGTACGCAAATAAGGGTTTTGAATCAGTAAACGAACCCATCAAAAACATAAGGGATAGAGGAGCTTTGTCAGACGTTATGGCTGCAACTACTGCGCAGAGAAATATCAACTCTTGACCCACCATTGTTGCGGAATACGCTCAAAATGGATCTGGTTATTGGGCTGTAGAAATTTTCAAGCAAATGCAATCGACTGGTGTAAAGACAAATTCCACAATCTTTGGGGGGAGCTCGGGAACAGCGTTTGGCAACTCATTAAAGCTTAACAGGAGGATGATTTTTGGGAGATATTATAGTTGGAAGAGCTCTGGTATGCGCATATGCGAATGTGGAAGTACAGACGAGGCATAGATGAACTTTTTGACCGAATGCCTTATAATAACGTGGTATTATGACCATAATGATTGCAGGCCGCGGCACAATACGAATCTGTTGATTGGGCTGTAAAAACTTACAAGCAAGTGCAAATGGGAGGTGCAAAGTCGAATTCCACAACCCTCGCCAGCATCCTCACGGCCTGCCAAAATAGGAGTTATAGAAAGAGTGTAGCTGTCCATCAAAGCGTAATAGAAAGGGGATGTTTGGCAGAGATTATAGTTGTAAATGCTCTGGTTGACATATCTGCAAAATATGGATGCATAGGTAGGGTATGTAAACTGATTTGACAAAGAGATAATGCAGAAAGTTTTTGGATTGAATTGTGTATGAGTTTCAATGACATATCGGATCACTACTCAGTGATCCTCATCAGGAAGTGAAGATAATGCTTAAGGCTTTTGGATTAAACTGTGTAAGAGTTTCAAGTGATGTTTCGGATCGCACTTAGTGATCCATCATCAGAAAGAGGAGACGGAAGAAAACTCATACCAACTATTGACAAAGAGATTTCAACTTATGAGCTGCGACCATCACTAGTGGAACACAAAAATGGTTTTGTTAGAAAAGTTTTACTTTCAAACAAATACTTTTTGTGGAAAAACAATAAAATTCACACAAATAAAGCAAGATGCTAATGATGTTTCAGTAACTTTGGGCGTTTATCTATCCCCATCGATTTGAGGCATGCGGTTACTTTTGTTCTCTCCTCTGTGCATAGCCAAATATTGAACATGTATGTACTTCATAAGAAAATAATGATAAAATTACCATGTTTCAAAGTTACTATGCAAGCGTTCCAAATGGTAATAATAATGGTGGCTGCATTTGAGAAGGCATCAGGGAAGAAATTTCCTCTAAAATTTGTTGTTCTTCAGCCCAAAGATTTTGAAACTCTGTATGCATTTATAGAGACGGCTGAGGACTTAAAAGTGGGAAAGCATTGCATGGAAGATCTTTATTTATTTAGTGACCATTGGAATGCTAACTACCCTGATATGTGACCTCAATATGTCATGGACTCCTAGTTCTGCAACTATCACGCTTGTATTCTTTGATTTTACAAATGCTCATCCCTCCCTTATGAAGGTTTCTTATTCTCTTTTAGTATTCTTCTCAGGTATATTTCTCACAGTAGATGGATTCAACAAGACTGACTTACTAGGTGCACTGTAGGATGTTGTTGAGCCTCATGTACGAATTGATAACCCGCTTGGGTTAATGACTCTTCCATAAAAATCTTTTTTTTTTTGCAACTAAGGATTTTATTTTAAAAAAAAAAACAAAATAGAACCAAATAAACTCTAATTTTAACTATTATTGTATTTTCAATAATCAGTTTTAAATTAGTTACAGATTGAAAAGCTATATATTCTCTTATTTGTAAGAGGAGAAGGGGGTTCTGAGCTAGAAAACTTTTGGGTTCTGTCACATTGTACAGCAGCAAAAGAGTCCGTAGAGCTCTTCAATTTGGATTAAATAAAAGATAATATAGCTTGTCCATGAGTTAGTATGTTGTCTTTTCTTTATATGTTAAATTTATAATCTTTCTTTTGAAATTTTTTTATCATGTGATGAATACAGATGTTTCTCCCTAAAATATGTATTTATTTTATGCAAATCAAACGATATAATAGGTTGTTTTTTGATCTGTGAGTCATGAAATCCTATGTGAACATATTTTTCTTATGTCAAACCACATTCCATTTATAAACCCTGGTTGCATTCTTTCCACTTCAATAATTTTTTCAAGGAATGAATCTATGTATTTATTCCTCTTCTTTTCTATATTTTTTTGTTACGTTTCAACTTTAGTTTTTGTGCCTTTCCTGCTTTTCGATCAAAAGCATACCACTAAAAATTCCAAATTTTATTATATGAAAGAGCTGCCCCTCTCAAACGTAGAGGAAGATCACTGATCCAATAGTGATGTCTCCAATTGTTAACAATTGTTGTTGTCTGTTGGGCAAGTCTAAAGCTATTTGTAGTTAAATATAGCAATGACAAATTTTTTTACTAGTAGTTCCTTGAAAGATTAAGATTAAGAGAACTATATGTGACTTCAATCCCATTTGGAAGTAGATATATTGGTAATCTTTGGGTGAAGGATGCCCTTGGACCCAAGTCAGTAAGAGGGTTTAGGGAATAGCTTCAAGCTTGAAGTTGTTCTAAAGCATGATCATCATTCCCTCTTCAGTGGGCTTCATCTCAAAGTTGAAATTTGTATTGAATGGCTGGAAACTCAACCTTTTAGTTAATATGCCCTCACCATATAGGTCTAAGCTAATAAAAAGGTAACCCATCATAATCAAGTTTATATATCAAAGGTTTTGTGGTGTTTAGCTTTCCAAAATCTACTCCAATCTTGGATGGACTTTTATAGTCTCTATCATCATGTTTGTCTTGATGTGAATGTGTGAGAAATAGAATGCCTTTAAACTTATTTTAAGTAAAATAGTTAGTGTGTGTGCATTGAACATTATGGCCTTGTGTCTTGGATCAATAACAAGTATAGGAGGATATAGGTTAGTCTCAAGGCTTGGTAAGGTCTATTCTTCCAAAAATTAAAGGCGTGATAAACTTGCCCATGACTTGGCTATGAGTTATGGAAACCTACTAACTTGCATCAAATGATGATGTTGAATTAGGCCATTATGATTTAATGATGTGAACAACTCTTGTTATGTATGGATGATTTGCTTTCTCTAATTATATGCCTAGATCTGTGTTAAGTTTAGAATGAAATTCCTTATGACTACCTTTGCTAACTATGGGAATTAATAGTAGTTATTGTCAAATATGGTGAGGAGTTTTGCCCTTAAATATGCTTGGTGGATAATTGTGATCAATACTGTGCAAAATGTTATGTACTTGGAATTATGATACTGTTTAATATTATTGTTGCAAGGTGTGCGCCCTTGGTCTCCTTGTGTTGTGCAGCGCAACGCTCGGGTTCGTGACATGGCTTAGTTGCCTCTCGTGGATTCATTAACTCTAGTGATTGTATTGGGCATTAACAGGTCGTTCTTTTGGTGCAATGGCAACTGTCTGTGCAACAATTGGTATCAAAGCCTGGGTCATAGGTTCAAACTCCTCGCTTGCATTGGGGGTGGGATTGTTGCAAGGTGTGCGCCCTTGGTCTCATTGTGTTGTGTAGTGCAGCGCTTCGGTTTGTTACATGACTTAACCGCCTCTCGTAGATTCATTAACTTTGGCGGTTGCATCGGGCATTAATAGGTCGATCTTTTGGTGCAAAAGCAACCATTTGTGCAACAACTACTATGGATTTAATTTTTGTCTAACAAATAATGTGTTTCCAAATTATAATTGAATGAAATAGATGACCTTTGAGACAACTTTATGAGTTTGTATTTCTGTATATGTGTCTAGGTAAAGGCCAACTCGTGTGGGTTCAATGTGCTAGTTTTGTCATGGATTTTGACTCCAAGACCATAGGACCATTGTATGGTTTAATGGATCTTTGTAGGGTAATTTAACCAAACTAACTAACCTTGGGTGTAAGCCCTTCAAACAATATGATTTAGATCAATGTTCTAGTACTTTCTAAATATCATAATGTTGAACTAAGATCAATATAAGAGTTGACTTCTTGCAATCACAATTAGGTTTGAGAAGGAGACTCTATGAAGGCATAGGTAGAGGATAACTATTCTCTTAGTGTAACTTGTCCCATTCATCCTGAGGTGATCACTAAAATTGTAAAACCTATGACCCACTTATAGATAAGCTTATCATTGCTCCAACATGATAGGAGTGGAGTGTGCTCTACCAAAGAAGTATTCAACTATATCATAAGGTTAGCCAACTTTCACCAATAGCATTTAGGTGATAGATGTCAAAAGCTACCTAATTTCATAGGGTTAGTTAGCTTTCACCATGGCATATAGGTGATAGATGTCAAGAGCTACATGTCTCAAGAGTTCAATATTAGCATTGGGGTATCAAAAGAAATGTGTGCTTCCAATGTTGTGTTTCCATGAGTTATAATTCTCATAGTTGTGATATTTAAATTAGTCTAGGTGATTGATAGTATAGACACTAATCTTAGGTGAGCTAAAACTATATGGCATTTTAATTATATATTTATTCAATTATAAGATGAATCAAAGGCTTAATGGGCTATGGAAGTCTTATTAATGGCCTTATGTGATGTATATTGTTATACTTGTGACCTTGTCGATGATGACAACAAATAATATGGTATGCTTGCTCATCAACATAGTTGGCAATGATCTAGGAGAAAAGATGGAACCCACAGTGCAATATGAGATGTGCAACCAACATTCTTCTTTTTGCCTTGGATGTACTTAAAGGCTTATGCATTAGTGAATTCAATAAAGGGGAAGATCCTAGCAATAGCATTGCCACCACTTCCCTTTTTGCCATCTCTACAAAACCCTCAAGAATTAGGTCTAGGTCTAGGAAATTGTCATGCTATGTGAGCTTATCTTATTCAGTGCAAGATTGTATGCTTGTGGTGTAGATCTACCACCCTTGCTATGGTTGAGTAAAGTTATGAAAGTAGCTCCTCTAATTGGGAATAAATTGCTTGGTCAATCAAGAGAATATTTAAGAACCAAAATAAAAAATTGGTAGTAACCAAAGGTGGTCATTACAATATAATCCAAAACTTAGTACTCAATTGTAAACAACTTCATTAGGTGTAGACAAAACCCCAAGATGGCCAGACCAATATGGTCTAAGAAGATTTCTTATTGTTATTCCATCATTACTTTAATTTTCTCCTAGGAGCCTCCATCTAATTTCAAGCTTGTTGGCTCTATGATGTATAGCACCATTATTGGGGTCTATTTGATTTGTTCCATCTACTTAATACTTCCATTTTACATTTTCTTCAAGTTTAGAGCTTACTACCTTTAAGAATGTTGCTTCAATTTGAACTATGCCTTATAATGATGTACATTTTCTTACAAATGTGAAAATTCTATTGCAGTTACTAATTATTAATCTCCTATCTAATATAGATTATTTGACTGTCGAAAATTAATTCACAACAAATATTGAAAAATAACACAACTGCAACTTCACAAATAAACTCACAGGAATAGAGAAGAAAACATGCAAAATAATGAACACTATTTTTGGACAAATTGTCCTTGGAAAAACCTCGAAGGGAAAACCAGTACTGCAGATGAGGAATTTTATTAAACTTCAGCAAATTAAGAGATACATGAACTGCTTGCCTCTTACTGGCAGAGCTCCGGCAATATTCTTCTCCGGAAATTCTTCCCTTAATTTCTCCTACTGAAATTCCTCTACTGCAGTCCCCAATGCTATCACTACAAAACTATTTGCTCTCACTACAAATTTACTTGCTATCACTGCAAGTCTTTCTCAAGTGTGTGTTCTCCAAATGCCCATTGATCCCCTTTTATACTTTTCTCATTGGAAAACCAATGGCCATGATTTAATCTCAATCAATGGCTAAGATTAAATAGACTCTAACAACCCTAACTAGCTAGATTTTAGAAGTCTCTAAAAGAATCAATTAATTAACTACATAATTATTTGGACAACTAACTCCTTTCTAGAAGTCTCCAGAAAAATTAAACAATTAATTAAATAATCTTGGGAATGGAGACACCTGTCCAAGCTACCTAAAATTAACACTCCCTCTTAGTGAGGAAGGTGTTCTGCATGGCACCCAACTTATCTCTAAAGAAGATGAATTTCACCTTCCCCATTGCCTTAGTCAAAATGTCTGCTACCTACTGATCTGTAGGTATATACTATAGTTGAACAATCCCCCATTGTACACAATCCCTAATGAAGTGATAAATGATGTCTATATGCTTAGACCTATCATGAAACACCGGATTCTCAGACAATTTGATGCAACTCTGATTGTCATAGTGTATCACCGTAGTCTCAACCCTCTGACCAAACAAGGCTACCAACAACTTCCGAAGCCATATCGCCTCACACGTCGCCGTGCTAGTTGCTATGTATTATGCTTCTGCAAAACTCAAAGCCATGGACTTTTGCTTCCTGCTATACCAAGAGACAACTCTTGATCCCAAACTGAAGCAACACCCTGAAGTGCTTCTCTTATCCGTTGTACTGCCTGCCCAATTTGCGTTAGTATAGCCTATCAATCCAATACCATCACCTCGAGCATATTTGATCCCATACTCGATTGTACCATGCAAATACCACGACACATGCTTTGTTGTTGTCCAATGCACTCTCTTCGGCTCGACCATGAATTGACTAAGAGAGTTTACTGCAAAGGATATATTTGGCCTGGTGTTGACCAAATACATGAGAGATCCAATCAACTGCCTATATAAGGTGGGGTCTACATCCTTCTCCCTAGATGAATCTACCTTCTTCCAATTTGTGATCATAGGGGTAGACATGGCTCTGCAATTCCCCATCTCGAACCTCCTCAAGATTTCGATGCAATATTTCCCTTGTCCAAGGAAAATCTCTCTATCTGTCTGCCATACCTCCATGCCTAGAAAGTAGTGAATAAGCCCCAAATCCTTCATCTCGAACTTTGTTGCAAGGTCCCTCTTGCACTCCTCTATGAGCCCTAATGAACCTGTCAAAAACAAGTCATCCACATATAGAACAAGAATGAGAACCTCACCTCGAACCACCAAGTAGTAGAGGTTAGTGTCCGCTTCACTCTTCAAAAAGCCCATTCCTTGCAAGTATCTATCAATGTGCTCATACCATGCCCTGGGAGCCTGCTTGAGTCTGTAGAAAGCTCTCTTCAATCTACACACGTGGGTTTCGCTGCTATGTGTTACAAATCCCTCTGGTTGTTCTATGTATACCTACTCTTTCAATTCACCATTAAGAAACGTCGTCTTGACATCCATTTGATGGATCTACCATCCCATCTATGCTGCAAGTGAGATCACGACACGTATAGGAGTATACCTGGCCACTGGAGCAAATGTCTCCTCATAGTCAATTCCCTCCTTCTGAGAGAACCCCTTGGCCACGAACCTTGCCTTGTATTTCTCGATGCTACCATCTGCACCGTGCTTGATCTTATAGATCTAGCGTGATCCAACCATTGCCCTATCTATTGGTCTAAGCACAACCTCCCACACATCGTTCTGCACTACTGAGGTATATTCCTCAACCATCGCATCTTGCCACACCTGCTGCTGTGCAGCCTCCTAATAGTTAGAAGGCTCACTATCTATTAACTGGCTAACTAATGCCATATAGTCATTATACCTAACTGGTTGTCGTCGCTGTCTACTACTCGTCCTAGGAGCTCCCACAAACTTCTGAGTATCTCTATGTGTCTGTTGGTTCCCGCTACTAACTGTAGAGGATGAAGTATCAACCTCCATATCTCTCTAATGCATCTTTTGGATCTGCTGCATTTGTTGCTCCATACTCTGTGAACCCTCAACACCTGAGCCTATGCTTGTACTAGTAACTGTACTCGAGCTTCACTACCCCTGATCCGATTGAACGATCCTTGGAGCTTCTGCTAGCTGCTCACTTTGATCATCTGCTGGCAAATCTCTGAACCTCCTAAATGCCTTGTCCTACATGAACTTGACATCACACCTAACTATAATGCTCTTGGCTCCTGGAATAAATATCCGATATGCCTTTGAGGTTTCAATATACCCCACAAAGTACCCTCTTTCTGCAGTCTGATCTAACTTGGAACGTGTAGGCCCCAGAATGTGACAATATGCCAAACTCCCAAATATCCTGAAGTGGCTGACATCTAGCTTCTTCCCTGAGAATGCCTCCTCTGGTGTCATCTTGCCTAATACCTTATGTGGAACCTTGTTCTGTATGTATACTGTTGTACTGCATGCCTCTGCCCATAAGTAACGTAGCATATCTTAGTCATACAGCATAGCCCTTGCCGCCTCCGATATAGACCGATTCTTCCTCTCAAGAACCTCATTTAGTTGCTAGTTGTAAGGAATAGTCCACTCTCTCTTGATTCCTTCCCTGGTACAAAACTCCTGGAACTCTTTCCCTTTGTACTTGCCTCCATTGTCTGACTGAATAACCTTTATCTTCCTCCCTGTCGAATTCTCCACGAGAGCTTTGAACTCTTGGAAGCGATTGAAGACCTCATCCTTGGTCTTCAAGAAGTATATCTAGGTCTTCCTAGAGAAATCATCAATAAAAGTAACAAAGTACTCGTATGGTCTGAGAGACTTCGTCGACATTGGTCCACATATATCTAAATGTACTAGATCAAGAACACCCTTGGATTTGGTGTCACTCCTTGGAAAAGTTGTTTTCGCAAACTTCCCCAACACACATCCCTTACATACATCATCATGCTCTGTGCTCACCTCCGGAACCCCTGTCATTCTCTTACAAAGCAATTTAAGTGCTCCATGATGTATATGGCCCATCCTCCTATGCCATAGCTCTCCTTGATCTCTAGAATTACTATTGCCTATCAGTGTCTTATGAGTATCAAACTGCAACCTGTAAAGTCGGCCACTCCTAACTCTAATAGCTATGGGTGATTTTCAATCCTTGTGCTTGATTAACACATTCGCCCCTCTAAAGAGTACATTGTAACCTTTATCCTAAAGGACGGACACGAAAATCAGATTCATACCCAAGTCTGACACATGCAACACATCATGAATGGGAATCAGCTTGCCATTCTCCCTCTGAAATAGAACAGTCCCTTTCCCAACTGGATTGAGCTTGGACATGTTCCCCATAGAAATTTGGATTCTGATGTCCTTATAACTGGAGAAGTAGTCTCTAACTCCTGTCATATGAAATGACGCCCCATTGTGTATATACCAGACACCCTGTGAGGTTGAGCTAACCATACAAGCTATGAGTGCAAACTCATCCTCCATTCTTCTAGAGAGCTCATTTGCGCTTGTTGAAGTTGTTGTCTGCTTCTTGCCCTTCTTTTCGTTCTTCTTCCTTTGTGGGCAATTGTTGACATAGTCGCTAAACTCGTGATAGCCATAGCACTTGACTTTAGACAAGTCCTTCTTCTCACTTTGTGAAGTCACTCCATAGTCAATCCCAACTCGGTAAGGTGTCTCGTCCATTAATAACTTGAACAAAGACATCCCACTGTTTAGTAAACCTATTTAGGGCTATTCGTACTAGCTTGTCATCATTCGATTTATCTCCAACAATTGCCAACTCATCCTTGACAAGTCTGAGTTTGGTGAGGTAACTTGTAACGTCTTCTCCTTTGTTCATCCGGATATTCCTCAGCTTTTCTCTGAGAATCAGCTTCCGGTTAGTGGTAGCATTCTGGTATAGATTCAGAATGATGTCTCACATCTTCTTTGTTGTATCCAACTCTGCGATATGCGGAACAATATGGTCCTTGACACCATCAAGAATCAACCTCCTCGCCTTGACATCTTCCTTCTTATATGCTAAGAGTTGTGCTAGATCTGTAGGTACAACTACAACACTGGTCACATATTCCTTCATACCATTCTTTTCCAGCAATAAATTTTTTTTGGCTTTCCAGACACCAAAATTCAAGGCTCCATCCAATTTGTCCTAATCTCTTAAACCTGTTGAGGCCATCTCAAAAGAAAATAATAATAATAAAAATAATTCTGAAGAGGTAGCACTGGGTTTTATAAACTCTCAATTTTTCCTTCCTGTGTTGAGTCTTGTTTGCTCTCAGATCAATTCTGATACCATGTGAAAATTCTATTGCAGTTACTGATTATTAATCTCCTATCTAATTAGATTATTTGACTGTCGAAAATTAACTCATAGCAAATATTGAAAAATAACACAACTGCAACTTTACAAATAAACTCACATGAATAGAGAAGAAAACATGCAAAATAATGAACACAATATTTTTGGACAAATTGTCCCTAGAAAAACCCTGAAGGGAAAACCAGTACTGCAGATGAGAAATTTCATTAAACTTCAACAAATTAAGAAATACATGAACTGCTTGCCTCTCACTGGCAGAGCTCCGAGAATATTCTTCTCCGAAAATTCTTCCCTTAATTTTTCAGTACTCCGAGAATATTCTTCTCCGAAAATTCTTCCCTTAATTTCTCCTACTGAAATTTCTCTGTTGCTATCCCCAACGCTATCACTGCGCCCTTGCTATCACTGCAAAACTATTTGCTCTCACTACAAATTTATTTGCTATCATTGCAAGTCTTTCTCAAGTGTGTTATCCAAATGCCCATTGATCCCCTTTTATACTTTTTTCATTGGAATACCAATGGCCATGATTCAATTTCAATCAATGGCTAAGATTAAATAGACTCTAACAACCCTAACTAATTGGATTCTAGAAGTCTCTAGAAGAATCAATTAATTAATTAAATAATTATATGAACAACTAACTCCTTTCTAGAAGTCTCCAAATTAATTAAATAATTAATTAAATAATCTTGGGAATGGAGCCAAGCTACCTAAAATTAACACTGTGGTTTCATTATGAGATACTGTATGGACACCTCGCAAAACTCCATGATGTACGCTTGTCAAACAGAATGGTTGAGAGGTTTCTGGAGTATTGTTCTCCTTGAAATAGAAACTGTTGTAACAGCCTCTTTTGGTGTGCTAGGTAGGCATAGTTAGTAGAAGTTTGCTTATTCAAAGGACTGTTAATAATTAGGTTTGTTTTTCTATCAATAGTAATAGTTAGAGTTGCATGCGTCTAGAACTGGCTTAGAACTTTGGACTGTTGGATTAGAATAGGAATTCCTTGCTGGCGCCTTGACTGGGCTATATAGGAACACATTTGGGCTTGAATGAACAGCGGAGTTCATAACATGTAAATGTTTACTTTTCCAAATAAGATGGATATTCGCTATGTTTTCTGTTTGACGTTAAAATGTTAATTATTTACTGCATGTTGTGTTGTGTGTTGATGTGCTCTTCTCTTTGTCTGCTGCGATGGATTCTTCTCAAGAGTGAGTTAATGACTAGCAGATCTGAGAATAGAGATTAATCTGCATTTGTTAGAGTGCTGTGTTTTTGGCTGATATTTATTTGCTAACGCATATCCTCACCACATTTCCGTTCTATTCTGCTGTGTTCATTGCTGTACCTATAATAGGTTTGTTTTAACTGGCAGCAACAGAGGTTGTCTGCATCACAATACCTTCCCAAACACGAAGTAAGAGAAAAGACTTTTTCAAAGGAAGGAATTGCATGTGATATACTTGGAAAAGAACTTTTGTGAGCTTATTGTCCTTAACTACAATTTTGCATTATTTTCATGGCATGCATCAAGAAACTCTCAACGGAGAAGAAAGATGAAGGAAAACATAAAGAAGATCTCAGGTCATCAACATGAAAATGAGAAGAAAAGAGTAAGGAAATGACATGTGAGTAGAAATATTTGATTGAGACAAGGAACAAAATGCAGACTTGTGTGGAGGTGGATTGCAAGGATATAAAAGTGACCTTTGATAAGGGGATTCAGGGTTATTGGAATTCTTGTAGCTCAACACCTCTTTCTTTATACACAAAAACTTGTGGGAAAAATGGGCAACTGAGAAATTTTAAAGACATACCTGCAACCATTCTTTATTAAACATTTTTTTTTTAAATTCTTAGGTGCTTATGTTTATTGTCATTTTATAAAGAATAAAAACCAATATGTTTACCTGTAGTTTGTGTAAGAAACAGGCCCAAACTATAACAATATAACAGTAGTAATGAACATAGAAAAGACAGGGTAAAACAGAGTTGAATCACTCAGGAATTTATATTTTATCTAGTATTCAATACATCCAAAATGTTGTGTCTAGCAATCCAGATGCTGTGCCTAGCAGCAATCTGAATGCTGCTTCCAACCACTCTCTACAATCACATATTTATAGCTACAAAATCTTTGTTGGGAGCTTTTTAGAAAACTCTTAAATCTGGAATGTTCTCTTTTACAATAGCTCTTAGAATGTACTTTTCTAGAACAGCTCCAGGAATGTTCTAGCTTATAGAAGACTTTAGAAACATTCTACCATTTTCTAGACAATCTTAATCCTTAACATCCCCCCTTCAGATTGGCTAGAATAATACAGAGAAAATTCAAAGAGGGGAAATACAAAGAGGGGAACATTATACTAATATCCCCCCTTAATGTTCACCTCTAGCATACCAAGCATTCTTCTATCATATTCCTCTTTCAAGTCTTTCTCCCATTCTTGCTTCCCTCTAGCTTGCTCATATGAGATTAGATCATCTTCTTCATCGTCACTACCAATAATACCTCTAGCTTATTCCAACTTGCATTTTCACAGCTCCATCTAGCTTTTTCTCTCAAAGCATTCTTGACTGCAATCTTCCAATCTGCAAAACCACTTCCATGAAATATAGGCAAAACTTCATTTGTAGAGCCCATGTTAGCAAAAATCAGCCTTCAAACAAATATCAATCTAGCAATACTCCAACAATATAAGAAACAAGCCTGCAACCAAATATCACTTTAACAATATATAAGCGCTGCAAACAAACCACTTCCAGCAATATATCTGCCCTGCAAACAAATCACTCTAGCAATATATCTCTAGCTGAATCTCTAGTTGAACCTCTAAATGAATCTCTAGCTGAACATGGTTGAATCTCTAGCTAAACCTCTAGCTAAATCTCTAACTGAATCTCTAAATGAATCTCTAGCTGAAGCTGGCTCTGATACCATGTTAGAAACAGGCCCAAACTATAACAATATAACAGCAGTAATGAACATAGAAAAGACAGGGTAAAACAGAGTTGAATCACTCAGGAATTTATATTTTATTTAGCATTCAATACATCCAAAATGTTGTGTCTAGCAATCCAGATGCTGTGCCTAGCAGCAATCTGAATGCTGCTTCCAACCACTCTCTACAATCACATATTTATAGCTACAAAATCTTTGTTGGGAACTTTCTAGAAAACTCTTAAATCCGGAATGTTCTCTTTTACAATAGCTCTTAGAATGTACTTTTCTAGAACAGCTCCAAGAATGTTCTAGCTTATAGAAGACTCTAGAAACATTCTACCATTTTCTAGACAATCTTAATCCTTAAGAGTTTGAAGTGCAGACTCCACACTAAGACCGGTGTACTATGGAGAGACTTGTTGCTCCCATTAATCTGCATCAGCTTGTCCCATGTAATTAGAAAACAACAAAATTACAAATATAAATATTTTGAATGGACAATTGATGCAGACCACCTATGTGGCTGCAAATCACATGCTCTGAAACTGATGCAGATTGCCTCTGTAGGTGTAAATTACATGCTCTATTCTAGCCAATAAATAATCAATACAATAGCGAATGAGGCAAACCTCCAAGATTATAGCAGAAAAAATAAACATTTTATTCCCAGCTTGAATAAGCAGATAGGCCTTCTAACAGATTCCTCAGCCTGTTCCCGAAAAACTAACTTATATCTGCACACCTCCCCTAAGAAAACACCAAAACTAAAAATTAAATGACCACTACATTTTATTCCCAGCTTGAATAAGCAGATAGGCCTTCTAACAGATTCCTCAGCCTGTTCCCAAAAAACTAACTTATATCTGCACACCTCCCCTAAGAAAACACCAAAACTAAAATTAAATGACCACTACAGCCACCACCAACGTCAGTGACTACCCAAAATTAACAAACTAGCTCAGCAAAAGGAAACAAATAAGTAGTGGGGAACCCTCATAAAAGGCCAGTTACATCATCCTCTTTATCTTTTAAAAATTATGGGCCTCCAGCTTCAGAGGAATCTGCTTTTGTATAAACTCTTGTAAAATCCACCCATCAGCCGCTACAAAAAATAAAAAATAAAAAAATATTCAATTCACATCAACTACCAACTTAACCAACCAAGCATCTTTCACCTAAGTTGGAAGAGCTGATTTCAAAATTTCTTCATTCACCATGGTGACAACAAATCAACATTACCACTTATATGCTTACACTCAAAAGTGCTAAGCTCCTATGATTAGGGTCATCCCTAGTCTCAGACCTAAACCTCAAGGGTTCATGATGACCCTATCTCCCCTCATGGGAAATCAGAAGTTTCATAGTTCACACACCACTATAAGAGGGAGTTCATCCTCTCCTCTTGAATGAGATCTTGGATCTCGCTTTTAACTCGTGGCTATTAATTAAGTACGTGTAAACTATCCATTTAGCCAATTATAATAGAATGATAATATTTTGCCATTAACTGTTGGTTCCATACCAAACATTACCAATCATTAGTGTACAAACATACATAAATACACAAGGGTCATATCATACCATAATCCCAAAGATCATACACAATGATTGTCTCGAGCATACATCACATATACACAAGGTGATTAGCTCATACACATCACAAGTACAACAATGATTAGCTCATACGAACATCACAATACAACCGTGACTAGCTCATACACATCACAAGTACAATGGTGATTGGCTCATATGCACATCACAAGCACATCCTCAAGCATACATCACATATATCTAGTGTGACAATTCATAAAATACATCACATGTCCACATAAAAAACAACCGATAGAGTGAAAATGGATGCAACATGTTGTATGCATCATCCCACTATCAAATTCACAATCACATAAATCTGTCAATAGATCTCACTTGGAAAAGGAATGTCAATGCATCCAATAGTGCACCGTGGGTCCCATCCTTTTCCCAATTCACCATCATTTGTGATGACAATCAAGTAGCCCGTGCTATTGGATGTCATCACTAGCAAGGGCATCAATAACAATGAACACAAAACTTGAGACATTTACACAATGAATGACTAATACATGCACAATGACTGACTAACACCTGTCCATAGTGCATCCAAGATAGAAAAGGAATGTTAGTGCATTGCGCACTACACTGTGGGTCCATCCTTTTCCCCGATCTTTTGCACCATCAAGCAACTAGGAAGAGAATTTGATGTATCCCATACTACATCGAGGGTCTATCCTCAATCCCAAAGATTTCCATAAGTAGTGAACCTACAAAAGCCCAATGGATTCCAACTTCAATCGCCTATAGGCCACCAGCGATAAGTCTATCCACCAAGGAAGAAGTAGCTTCCAACATATATCACCTTGTCTGACCTTAGTGATATTGTCAACTATCTTCTTCACAACTCGAGTAACACTTGGCATTGGTCACTCCCATGCTATAGTGAACCCTCTTGATACAACAATTAGCTTCGGTTATCATTACCCACACGATAGGGTAACTACCTATGCAACTGTTACCATATCATAACCAGGGTAATAGCAACCTTCACTTCCATGAACCAAATGAATGTCAGCTAATCCCTCATAATAGCCAAGACATCGATCATTGGCACGATCCAATGATTACCTATCACTACTCAAATATCTTGGAGGTTCACTTGGGTCATCTCTAGCTTGGGACTTACACAATACGATTCACAAGTACTAGGGTATATCATAATTAACTAATTCAAGAGCCTATACATAGAGTCCTATAGGTTTGGAGTTGAATCCCACAAACAAATAAGAATCATATTGAACCAACACAAGATGGCCTCTACTCAACAAATATCGACTATAAAGTAGTCCAATCCATTCACTTCATTTTGCTTACTATTCAAAAGCATATTATGTATCAAATACAAGTTATCAAGCTTCCTTAACTCATTCATAACCATATAATATCCATTTCAACCTCAAACCGAAGCCTAATTAAGAGGGAAGGCCAAACAAGTTAGGAACAACCCCAAACCTTGGAGTTATCCCCCTAACCCTCCCCCCTCCCCCCTACAAACTTGAGGTCACAAGGCCATCCTTCACCCAAGGATTGCGTCTATACCCGCTTCCAAACAAGATCAAATTCACACATAGTTCTCCTTGAAAGAACTCTCAATGGTCACCTATGCACAAGTTCCCCATAACCAAGGTTTCATTAATTACTATGTCTTACTCCAATAAGGTTCCTTTAAATGATTCCCAATAGTTAATAGTGCTTAACAACAAGCAAGGAATTCCAACACCATTCCCAATTCAACAAACCTAAACTATAACACTTACATCTAAGGATATCAAAATCTCTAATTAGACCTCAACACCTCTATTATTCATAAGGCATCAATTATGTGAAGCCCCAAAAGTCTAATTGGGTTAACAACTACAATAAGCCTAAATGATAAATTACCTTCACAAAAACCCTAGTAGGTAGGATTCGCTAGCCCTTTCACTTAGACACAAAATGGCAACCCAAAAAGAAATTAGTGTCATGTTATTTACTATTGACTAGATATTTTCGTTAGGATTTATCCTTGTTAACCTCTAAGGCTAGTGATGAAACCCAAGAGCATTCCATCCTACTGAAGTGTTATTACAAAAGAAATGAATTGCCACCTCTCTAGCTAGTTTAATTGCATGATGATTCTAGATTTATTATCAATATAGTATTCAAACTTTGGTACTTTGTTTTGCCCTATAGCGTAACAAGATGTTACTAGAAATATTCAAAATGAACAATTATCCTCATCACTTTAATGGCAATAATTACCAAATTATTCTAAACATAATCAACATTTGAGCCATGCTAGAGATAAATGGGCAACACCGTATCCTTCAAATCATCATATGAATATGTACACTCAATAATATTAATAATGTCGTTCCTATCCCTATGATTTCATTATATTTATCAATAGTATTGTAATATAACAAGAAGAATAACCCTTTGCTTTTAGAAGTGAAACTCCAAGGATAATATATGCCTTTTATCATGAATGAGATAATCCTATTTAGCTTTGCCTCCAACTAGAGGAAAACTCTACTTTTCCCCAAAGGTAAAATTTAGTCACCTATCTACCAAGTGATCGTTATGATCGTTATGATATGATTATAATAATTTAGCATGATATCATCACATTGTTAATGCCCATAGAGTGCAAGGGATTGTCATATAAATTCATAATAATATCAATAGTAACATGATTCCATTAAGCCAATTAAAATATCGCAATCCATTGAAGAGCACTAAGTACCTACGAACGCAAACATCAATGGTATTCCTAAAGATGTTAGGCATTAGAATACCTTTCGATTAATACTGCCACTGAAAATAAACTATGTAAATAGTTATATACTTATACAAACATATTGAAATATCATCTGACCTAAATGTAAATGCTAACTTAATAAAATATTGATCCCTACTCTACCAAGTTATTCAACTCAGTATTGGACCCTTAATATCTAAGATGGCTAAATAATCACTTCTAAATAAACCATATATACCAAACCAAATGGAGATAAGGAAACTTTAATCCATTTTGTAACCTTCTTTCCAAAATTATTCTAGTCATTCTACTCATGGATCTAACTTGTTTATAGCCCACACCGTAATGAGGATTTGATAACCAATCAGATACATATTTACTTATGCACACATGCTATGCATGAACTGTCGAATAAAATACACCCCTTTGGACACCATAATCACTCATTTTTTAGCCCTTGCTAACAATGATTAAGTAAAAGATGGTTTTTGTATGTATACAACTTACATTTGTTTGCATCTATTTAAGTATACACCTACCCATATGCAGCCACGCTCCCATACACAGCCCCACATATATAAATATATTTAAAGTTCTAGGTTTAAGAATGATGATTTCACTTGCTGGAATTTCATATATTTATGGTTTGAATCTTGAGCTTATATATAGTAGAAATGTCAACTCTTTTGCATTGATAATAATCATAATTTTATGAACAATAGCAATTCTTATGATAAAATGGAAGATCATTGAGGCATTTTGTCAATCAGCTCACGTGCCCTGTCTATGCTTTCAATTTTTCCACTCAGGAGAATAGGAGAATCAATAAGCTACATGTTTGCAGGGAAAACAAGAGGACATTCTATCTTTTATCAGCAATCATGACTTTTATAATAAAATTATTATCAATTAACTATATGGCCCTATATCCTTCAAATGAGTGCCTGGGGTGCCAAAAGGAAGATAAAAACACTTTTCTTTTCTTTCTTTTTTGTGTTATTTATTGTATGCCTTTTGATATTTAGCAGTTGCATTGGGACAAAAAATTTACATTCTAAAATCAAATGTAATTTGAAATGAGTAAAGACTGATATAAAACATAGTCCTAAAGCCATCACTTAACCTCACAAGATATGACATTTGCACCTGTCTACAGCCTTTTCTACAGATCTATTTCGTGCCTATCCTCTCCTTCGTCTATTCTTCTCTCTGCCAAAATGCCTCTGCCTCCATTCATGCCTTTCATCTGGCTCTTCCTTCCCCGACTATGTCCTAAAAATGTGCTTTAAAGAGGTCGTAGCCATGTACTTTTCTTGCACGGCATTTTCTTCCCACAACCTGCAGTCTTCCCTTGCAAAACAAGGGACACCATGCCTTCGTAATGGCATGAACGCCCTTCTACCGATCTATGCCCCTCGCACTTTTAATGGGGTTTGTCTCCTCCTTTAATAAACGCCTTCCCTGTTGGTCGTTGGCTCCATCAACAATTTTTTTGTTTTTTTAACCTCACAATGTTGCCACACGAGATGGTCGTTAATAGGGATGTGACAACTTCATGTTGAATTTCGTCACTACTAATATGGAGGTGCAAGCCTTCCAATAGTCTTGCCTTCAAGGTATTTCCTTGGTATTCCTTGGTACAATCTGAGCCACCATTAAATCTTCCAACCCATGCTATTCCAAGGTCAAGGGGAGTCTAGTGTCAATTGTACCATCCATTTGGACAGGCAAAGGCAACCGAAGACTACCACAAAGCTGACCAAATAATTGCTTCTCTTACCACCCATAGACCTGAAACTTCTTCCCTTGTCCGAATTATGCTTCACATCACTCCTCTCAGACTAAGTTAGGCTATCACCTTTGACCAATCTCTCAATAACATTCTTGGAGTATTTCTACGATCTTGCTTATACTCCCATAGTTCACCGTCCTCCAAATGAAGATCACAACCAACTGCAACTTCAACAACTATCCCCTAAAATGCACCTAACAGTCTTGTTGCAACACTTCTTTTTCATCAATTCTCTTTTGTACTACACTCTTCAATTCATTTGCAGTTTTGATGCCCAAACATGCTTCTAGCTTACTTCTTGGCTTATCTAGAATTTTGTTTCTCTTTAGTCTCAAGTCTAGCTTTTGCTAGAAGAGATGAAACTAACATTTCAAATGCTCCTTCCTCTTTTCACAATTTTTGATGTCTCCTTCCCTCATGTTGTATCTCGTAATTATTATCTCAAGTTTCAACCATGACGGATTACCTTTTGGTCATGTTGCCAAGGCTACTTAATAGCAAATGACAAGCATCCATCGGCACCCATCATATAGCACTTTGTCCACATAAGGACCAATTTTGAAAGCAACAAAACAAGATTGATCCACAAGTACATAGTAATCCTTCTTCAACCAAGATATCTTGTAAGGGTTAAATTTAGGAATGCAAACAAGCTGTAATTTGTTAACCATTTATGTTTCACTAGATTGTTGGTAAATCCACCATCTATGATCACCATGCACAATTTGTCCTTATGCTTGCATTTTGTTCAAAAGACACTTTTCTTCTTCCAATCAGTTTCTGGGGTTTCATTATTCCCAAATATTAAGGTTCTTCACAACATCAAGTTCTCTCTTGTCTCTACTCCAACTTCTTCTATCAAAGGTTCTTCTTCAAGGACTACCATTGCCCTTTTGGGGTTCTAACAACAATCTATGGCCTTATGGGCTTCATTAGAAATGAAACATCTCAAGGGCTTCCAATCTCTAGAAGATTGTAGTCTTCATCCCTACATCATAAGCCTCCCTTTCCTCTAAAGTCAGCCTCCACATTCTTGCCTTCTTTTGGCTCTTCACTTATGGCAAGTTCTATGGAAACTTATTTCCCTCTATTGTGGCTGCTATCGCCCCTTCTAGTCACCATCTTGCTTTTCCAATTCAATTTCTCCTCTGCCTTTAAAGCATATTCATATGCCTCATACAAAGTAGATACCTTCACCAAGGCATGGTCATCATGAAGTTGAAACTTAAGGCCCTTGACATACCTAGCTACTGCTTGCCCTTCATTCTGTTGTACATAAGCCCAAATTCAAAGCCTCATAAATTGCTCGGTATAAACTTGAATACCAACGCACAGGCCTTCTCATGGCTTCCTCAGCCCATTCCCAAAATAAGAAAACTTCTACCTAGCACATCAACCATTAAAAACACAAAAACTGCAAAAAAAGAAACACATAATTGACTGCTACAGCCACCACCAACAGCAGCTACAACCCAAAATTACAAAAACAGCTCAGCAAAAGGAAACAGACAGGTTGTGTGGGACCTGTCATAGAAGGGCAGTTATATCAAAAAATTAGGAACAGTGGCTGCTTTGGAAAAATATTTTCAGAGATGAGAAGGGGAGGTGTAGGGCTTTGCAAGATAAAATTGCAGTACTAAAATTCCTATTTAAAACTAAACATATTTATTTTACATATATCTTTCAATTTTATTTCATGATTTACACTTCCTAAAATTTTAACAATGCTAAATTTATTATGTTGTTAAAATCCTACCAGAATTTAGAATCCATCAGATTCAATACAGAAGAATATTTTAGTACTAGTTACCATTAGGTAGGTAGTCTTAGTTGTGATTCAATTCAAGGAGAGGAATTGGAAGAATAGTTATGTAAGAATTGAGGAACAGAATGCATGATAGTTGATAGAGTGATTTTGTTTCAGTTGCATGCCAATATTGTGATTGGCGTGGTGTGAATGTTGTGATTATTTTGTGAGAGTAGTTTTTTTGGAATTTTGATGCTAACACCTCCGTTCCTGCAATTTAGTATCAAGAAAACATATACTCTACCCTACACATCAACTCCAGCAGAGGACTCTATTCTTGAGAATCATACTCAGGAATATAAAAGTAACAAGTCAAATTGCAGACATTAAAAATAGAAGAGGAGACATGTTCAGCTCATACGAATAAAAAAAATACAGTACTGTTTCTTTTATTGAGGATAAAAGAACAGACACAGAAATAACACCTAGCAATACGAGCCTCAGAACAGCCCAAGGAAAACAACACTACCACTTAGCACCATCAACTACTCTAATATTTCTAACCACATCACTTGTAAATAAGGCGGTTACATCAAATTTGGGATTACAATTCACATTTTGTACCCAGGTTTACTGTACTGAAATTTGTGTTTCACTATCATGATATAAATGTTTATGCTTGCTTCTTTTTTATGTTGGAGGGGATATGTGATCAATTTTATATGACACCAATTTTTATGTGAATGAGATAATTAGTAGAATGAAAAACCCTCTTGAAAACTTAGAACCAATTCAGATTTTAAATTTTACCATTTAAGTAGTCAAAAAACTTGGAACCGATTAATGTTTAAGCAGAGCATGCCTCATGCCCAAATTGAGAATTAAACAGCTCACGACAGACAAACAAGCAGGTGTGAATCATATAGACAGTTGTCAACCACAGATTTTTGAAAAAAGTGAATTAGAACATTGAAAGCGGAACTTGAAATACCTAATAGAAAAAGGCAAAGAAACAGATATTAATACCTTCAGCAATAAAAACTTGAAGATTTTAACAGCTTCAATGAAGTCATGAGATATTAGCATCTTCATTATTCTCCATTCCAAGAAGGGGTCAGTCCTTCCACACATTGAATATCTCCATAATCGTTCTGTATGCTTTAAAAGAAATCACCAGACTATATTGCCAGTAAAAGCAAATGGAGCTTCAACAACTTAAACAACTTTTGGAATAAAAGCAAAACCGAGCATGGAATCAAATACCATAAACAAGCTATTATAGAGGACACAGTATGAAGTTCAAATGTCATAGTTTTTAGCCTACATTTCGTGAAAACCATGCATTACAATTATCCTTGCAAGTAAGGATGCTCTCCTCAGGTACAAAATATCTTTAAAGAAGTACATACATTGACCTTCATCAAATTCGTCAGGCAGCTGAATTTCCATTCTTTCAAGAAAGGGTGTGCTCTGAAGCAAGCAACTTATTACTGCAATTTCGTTGTAGTCAAACTCAACTACTTCTACGCGTATTTTTTTAAGGTTAAGATGTGGAGAGGTGAGGCAAACAGGAATAGGATCTCTTGCCAACTCCTGCTTTGCAGTGCCATGAACAAGTAACTTGATCAAGGATTCCTTTCTCGCATTGTTTAAAAAAAATGTATTTCATAATTTATTTATATACATTCAAAATGCATGACCTTAAAATATCAACTTGAAAACTATTGAGCTTGAGGTTAAGAAGTTTGTGTATATACCTGTACAAAGGAGCCCACTATATGCAACCACTGAAGATTTGGAAGTCTGTGAAGCAGGTTCAGTAGAGGAACATCCATCTCTTCTTCCCTTTCAAAGGGATGACCCAGGTATATGAGGAGTCCCTTCAAGGACTGGAAGTTGCCTACTATGTGAAGAAATCTACTTGCTGAAACATCTTTTGGACTCTGTCCTTTTAAGTAATCTATGGATAATTCCCTCAGAGTATTCCCACTGTCCATTTCAAGACGAAAGACAAAATTTACACTCAAATCCTCAAACATGAACCCCGACATAATTTTAAGTTTGGGGCAGTTAACAGAGAGAGATCTTACCCGTTGCAAATACAAATGTTCAATGGTTTGTGAAAAAATTACTACATTACCTAGCCAATTATCTTCTATTATTTCAAGTTTTTGCAGAAGGGGGCAAAGCGAAATGAAGGAGACTAAAGAATGATCTGTCAATTGAACACCTTCGAGTCGACAAGTAATCAGGTGGGGAAATCCAACGAAATTATTTGGGATACTGGTGAGAATGTAGTCGTTTAAATATAGTGTTACGAGATGCGAGCATGAAAATAGAGCAGGGGGTGGGGTTTCTTTTAAAGCACAGTGGCGCTCACCGACACGCTCATCGAAAAAAGCCGGCACGTAGTGGTCAAACAGAGTGAGGTGTTGAAGATTACATGAAGATGCATATCTTACCCATTTGCACACAATTTCACGAGAGAAGCGCCGTTGGTTATCATCGAACCCGGTGTTGTGGAGGTGAAAGCCCTCCAGATTATGTGAATGCAGAAGCAAGATGTTGGAAATTATATTCTCAACTCTTGACACGAGGAGTGGATCGAGTGAAGGGCAATCAGGCCCCAAAACAAGCTTCGGAGAGAAAGTGAGGTGAGGCATCTGAGTGTAGAGAAATCTCCACCTCTTGGAAAGAATAGAAGATTTGACAGCATCTTTTATTGGGATTTTTGATATCATAAAAGAAAGAAGAGAGTCGGGAAGTGTGTAGAATGCATCGTGGGCAGCCATGGTTGTGACATAAGATGCAGAACAAGGTAATCTGTAAAAATACAATACAGCAGTGAAGTTGAGGATTCTCAAACACAGACCATTGCGATTAATAGCATTATCTGATGGCGGGATTTTCCTTCCAAATGAAACATATTATATTGTCTGTAAATCTTAAGAAAAACATAAATTTGTCGTAAAGCAAGAAATATTTCTAGAAGGAATTACCGACAAAGTTTGTAGTGGAGTTAATACTAGCAATCGCACCTTGGTGGGAATTGTCTAACCGTATTTATTAATTAATTGAAAATAAAAAATAAAAAGTGTCTTCATCTTTTATTTTCAATTAATTAATAAATATTATTTTCAATTAATTAACAAATACAGTCAAAGGTGTAAATTGTCACCTGTATAGACATTGCCCATTTTGGTGTGCAATGGATACGCTGAAGATGTGTGGGAAATCAATGGAGAAATTTTAATCTATTTTTTTCATATAATTTTGCATTTTACATGAGGTCAATTGGTAGTTCATTTATAAAATGATGTTGTTTGTGCAACAAAGGTTTCAATGGAGAAGTGATAACTTCAAATCAAATATTCATCCACTTATAGGGATCTGAACACAACTAAAACAAAACCATGAATCAGGAAGATAATCACCCTTAGGCTCGTGTTATGTTCTCAATAGAAAGAGAGGAAGAGATAGGGATAGAATGCGAGAGAAATATAGAGGGGAAGGGTGAGAGAGAGATATATATATAGGGGTAAGGAGACAAAGATAGAGAGGTTCAAGATAGAGATAGACAAGGAGATGAACATGGAAATTGAGATAGAGAAAGAGAGGGATAGATAAAGAGAGAGGATATAGGGATATATAGAGATGGAAGATAAATATATAGAGAGGGAGAGAGAGGGAGAGAATGAGAGAGGGGGTGATAGAAAGAGATAGGAAGTGATATATAGAGAGAAGTAGAAAGAGGAAAATATATATGGGTAGAGAGAGATGGAGAGATAATGAGATAGAGATAAAGGGAGAGATGGAAGAAGAAATATGGAGAGATAGAGATAGAGATAGAGAGTCAAAGAGATAGATATAGAGACAAAGCTAGAGACGAGGAGGGAGAAACAAGGAGTGTGTGTGTGAGTGAGAGAGACAGAGATGTATAAATAGATGGAGAGGGAAGGAGATGGAGGGAGAGTAATAGAGAGAGGAGAGAGAAGTAGAGAGATATAGAAAGAGGGAGTGATAGGGGAAGATATGGATAGAAAGGAGAGATAGGGATATAAAGGAGAAATAGAGAGATAGATATAACTTGGGAAAGATAGAGGGGTGAGAGAGAGATAGAGATAGAGGTAAAGATAAATATATAGAGGGAGAGATGGAAAGAGAGGGAGAGGGAGAGGGAGAAATAGAGATAGAAAGAGAGAGACGATGAAAGAGGGGGAGATGGAAAGAGAAATATAAAGATATAGAAATTGATATATAGAGACAGGTAGAGAGGTATATATATATAGAGAGAAAGAGAGTAGGAGAGGAGGGAGATGAATTGAATAAGAGATAGATAGAGAGAGAGAGAGATAATGAGATATAAATAGAGAGGGGGAGGGAGAGATGTGAAGATAGAGATAGAGGCGGCAAGAGTGAGAGATAAAGGAGTTGATAGAGACAAGTAATAGAGAGAGGGGGGGAGAAATAGAGATAGGAAGGGAGAAACATGGAGTGTGATAGAGAGAGAGATAGGGATAAGGAGGGAGAAACATGGAGTGTGTGTGAGTGAGAGAGAAAAATATTGAGATAGAGATGGAGAGGGAGAGATCTATATAAATAGATAGAGAGGGAGGGAAGGAGAGGGAGAAAAATAGAGAGAGGATAGAAGAGAAGTATAGAGATATATGAGAGAGTGATAGGGAGAGAGGGAGAAATAGAAATATATAGGAAGTTATATAGAGAGAATAAGAGAAAGGGAGATATATATAGAGAGAGAGGGGTTGGGAGAGGTATAGATGGGGAGATATATATAGAGAGAGATGAGAAGAGAAAGAAAGAGATCTCTTGATATCACTATCTCCCTCTCTATCTCTATGTTTCTCATTATCTTATTATCTCTCTTCCTCTCTCTCCCCTATTTCTCTCTATACTTCCTTCTCTTCTCTCTTCCTCTATACACCTTTCTCTCTTTTCCTCTATCTCTTTTTGTCTCCCTATCTCTCTCTCCCTTACTCTCTTTTGTTATCCCTATCTATCTCCCCTTCTCTCTCTCCCTCTTTCCCTCTTTATCTCTTGATCTTGTTAGAAAATTGTTATTGATGTCAAAGGTTTTGGGACATGAAAATGAAACTTATATTTAATTCCCTAAGTTAGAAAAAATAACAAGACAAACCCACAAAAGAAAAATTAGGGATGAGACAAAACTAGATATTTATCTTACTCAAGGAAGTATGTAGTGATTCATACAAAAGCAGCAAGGTAGCAATTCATATGAAAATATAGGGACAATGATTAATATTATGATATGCAATGATTAATAAGAAAAAAAGGAGCCCTCAGTTTAGTAAATTCAAAGGTGGTGATTAGTATATTTCAATGGCCAACAATTAAAGTTTGAGTTTAGTTTTTAAAAAAGTAGCAATTAAAATAAGTGTTAAGGATTATTTTATTAACAAAGGACATACCCATTCAAAGGGTTGTCTATTTACTAAGAGATGCATCCCTTCACATAGAGGCATATGCATATAGAAAGACATAAGCTTGCATGGAAAAGATGAGTGTGTGGAGTGAATTTAAAAAGAAAAATCATATATACACCAACAGGTATATGAATACAACTTTGAAAGAGGAGTAAATGTAGATATAAAAGAGGAATATATGAAGATATTGAAGAGAATTTAATGCATATATAAAAGGGAAGTTCATGCAAATATTGAAGGAGTATATGCAAATTAATGAGGAAGATATATATATGATCAAGGCAGATTTGTGAGAGATATATAAAATTCAAGGAAAATTTGTATAAAGAAATTATAGAAGAATTATTCTCATTAGATAAAAAGAGAATTTTAAAAGGGGAGAACATTTAGATTTGAAGAGGAGTATAAGTGGATGATGAAATGTTATTTATAAGGCAGATTATATGAGGAGATTGTAATCAATTTTATGGAAAATTTATGATCAGTTTATAGCATATTGAAGAAGAGAGCTATAGCAAAATTTGTGGAGAAAAAGATTATCCATCATTTGTTGTAGCAACAACATTGATAAGGTGGAAATTTGAATGAAGGGTTGGTGCCTCTAGTGAGTTGGTGCTCACAAATTGAATGAGTGGTTGGTGCCTCTAGTGAGTTGGTGCTCACGAATTGAATGAGGGGTTGGTGCCTCTAGTGGGTTGGTGCTCAAAAATTGAACGAAAGGTTGGTGCCTCTAGTAGGTTGGTGCCTATAAACATTGTGAAAATAAGAATTTATATAAAAGCATTAATTTTTCATGGTTTTATCCCATTAGGGTTTCCACGTAAATATTGTGTAATTGTGTGCATGATTAATGAAATTGAGTAAATGATGTTATTGTGATTGATAAAGTTTAAATTGACAAAAAATGTTATATTGATTCACCACCCCTCTCAGTATAACTGTGTGCTCATCAATTGGTATCAGAGTTGGTTCCTTTAGAATTAGTCTAACAAACTAAAAGGTAGATCTAAAAATCACACATGGGTGGACAAGAAGGATTATCTTCTAATAAGGCTCCATTGTTTGATGGGAAAAATTGCACCTTTTGGAGCTTAAGGATGGAAACCTATTTAAATGCTCTTGGATTTGAAATTTGGCAATAAGTGGTAAATGGATATAAAGCTCCATCAACTCCCCCAACAGATTCAATAAGAAAGAAGGCAAGTGAAAATAATGCATTGCAAATTTGCTAAGGATATATGGGATAAATTATAAAAAAAAAAATTATGAAGAAGACAACAAAGTAAAAAAGGCAAAACTTCAAACCCATCGATGGGAATTTGAGAGTCTAAAGATAATGGATGAAGAAAATATTGCTGCCTATCTGTTTTGAGTAGATGAGATGGTTAATACCTTGAAGGGTCTTGGTGAAAAAGTAGAAGAATTGGTAGTAGTACAAAATGTTTTAATATCTCTTCCCTTAAGATTCGATGCTAAAGTTTTTGCTATAGAAGAGATGAAGGACTTGGATACATTAACCATGGATGAGCTACATGGAATCCTCACAACATATGAGATGAGGACTAAAATGGACAATACATTTAAAAGGGAAGCAACCTTCAAAGCCACAAAAAGATCAAAGAATAAAGAACCTATGCCAAGTGAGAGTTTCAAGGAAGAAACAAATAAGGAGGAAGCCCTTTTGTATGAAAATTAAAAAGAAAGAACAAAGGAAAATTGTAATTTAAATGTAAGAGGGAAAATAGAAATACAGAATACATCAATGAATCAATGCAAATCAATTCAAAACAAGATGAATCCCAACCTACTCATGAAATAAAATTGAAAAGCAATGAATTCAACAATCAATGTTAGCAATAAAAGAGAACATAAATGAATTCAAAAGACTACAAAATTACCATCCCATATCAGAGCATATTCATATTGATAGTAGATGTTGTATTGTTTGGATCAATACGAATCCTCCATGTTTGCAAAAGCTTCAAATCAGTGATAATAAGGGTGACCTAGATAAGATGACAATACTTCTCAATAGCTGAAAAATTAAATGCTTAGGGCTTCACTATAAAAATTCTAGGTAGATTATGAGAAGGATGAGGGTTGTTTTATAGATTTCAAGAAATTGAATCAACAGCTGGGATGAAGAGGTGAAAGATCAGGATCAACGATCAAGGTTTGTTGAAAGGAAATAGATTGAAGAGTCAACTCCAATGAAGATTGGAAGTGAGTGGGAGTGAACTTAATTAGAGCGAATAGTTCACTAGATAGATTGAATAGTCAATTTTAGTTGACTGGAAGAGAGTTAGTTAAGAGGATTAATTGATCAGTTAACCAAATATATTGGATAGTCAAATAACATTGGTTACTCAGTCAACTAGAAGAAAGTGGTTGTTACGCTTGAGGAAACAACGCATGAGAGGATAATTAATTAATTAATTAATTGTTAGAGGAACATGCAAGATAAAATTAAATTAATAAATAAAAGATTATTTATTTAATGGATAATATTGAGAGGAAAAAAGAGGAATTAAATAATTAAAGATAACTATTTAATTTAGAAGTTGAAAGAGGATTAAATGATATTTAATATTATTTAATTTATGCATGATGGGAAATATATAATTAAATAATTAAAGATAACTATTTAATTTATGCATGATGGGAAATAAATGATTAAATAATTAAAGATAATTATTTAATTTAGAAGGGGATTGATTTTTTAATTAAATATTAATTGATAACTATTTAATTAAAGTAGAAGAATAAGTTAAGTTAGTGACATAATTAAATAAATAAGATTTATTTATTTAATTAAGAAGAATACATAATTAAAGATATAATTTGAAATGAAATAATTAACTAACATAAAGTCATTTAATTAATAGTGGAAATGTGATTTTAGACAATAATTAAATAACTAAACATTATTTAATCATTAGGGAAAGATGAATATTAGCACATTAAAATGCCAGTTCACAGGCTAGGACAATTTTATGTATCTACATTTTGCCTCTCTTTGATGCAATGCAATTTTGAGCGTTGTTTCAAAGAAAATTCAAAAATTCCTGTGTAGGAGTTGCCCTAGTATGCCCCAGTGATGGTGGAATAGCATGGTGCCCCCTTGAGAAATTTGGTGAAAATTTTGGATAATGAGCCAATTTTTTTGACAAGCTAATGTGATGCGTTTAAGTCTAAGGATTGATAGAAGAAATGTTAACTAGAAGAAAATATTAGTAGGATTAGAGGATAGAGAAATTGGATGATATGATTTGATGAATTTGCTTTTGCTTCATGGAGACTAAGTAATGTTTATCAATCCTTATTAATGTAGCAAATAGATACGATGCACCAGGGTATTAATAACTAAGGCGACTTTGTATCTATTGCATGGAGTTTGAATCCACAAACAAGGAGTATTCTTGCTCATACTAGACATACAAAAACCATGTTAGAGTATATGGGTTAGAAGTTCAAAGCGTTTGGACCAGTGCACAGAGAGGTATGAGGAACCAAACATGCAAGGCTGCTTGAGTTGCTTGAAATGACTTCCACACACACAAGGCAAGTATTCACCATGGTAGTATTGTAAAAATATCCAACAAACATAGCAAAGAAAAACTCAATGATCAATGCCCCATCCCTTCCTCTCTAAATCCTTATGGATATCCTCGAGAGATCTTGGGAATGTGACAATAAGATTATAAAAAGATAAACAATGATGTTGCATCACTTGCCATTATTATTTTGATGTTTCAGGATTATCCATCGATGTTGTCTATTGTAGGCATGTTTTATCCATTAAGACATATGTCCAGATGTTGATGATGATTTTCAAAAGGTAGGGTAGTTAACACCTAGGCAATGTTTTAGTCTAATGATGATCAAGTTTTTACGATTTTTTTCTTGGAAGTTTTGGATTTTGTTGTTTGCTTTGTTTGTTGATTGCATTGTCAAAGGTTGAAGGCAATGATTGTTTATTATGGATGAAATTTTTATTGTGGATAGTTAATAATGGAGATAGGATTTTAAGATTTTTTACATATTTTCGTGCTTTTGAAGTTATTTGATGTTGTTTTTGTTGTTTTCGAGAGATTTAGAGACAAATAGGGGGACCTAAAGGGATTGACCTAGTGCCTCAGGGCCTCATTGATGATGGCCTTGCCTACATGCAAGCTCAAACACAACATAGTTCGACTGACCATGATTGACACTATTTTTGGAGTTTTTTAATGTTTTGTGAATGTTTTTGGATTTTGATAAGATATTTGAATGTTTTTTTGGATTTTTCAATCAAGTTTAAAGATCAAGAGTGACACCTAAAGGGACTGACCTAGTTCCTTGGGGGCTCATCAATGATGGCCTTGACTACATTATACACGCAGAGGCTCGTAGTTCACTTATTTTGACTCAAAAGTGTACAATGTTTTTGGGATTTTGATGTTTTTTTGGAAGTTTTTGATTTTGATAGTTTTCATATGGATTAATGATAAATAGATATCAATATGTAGGGATATCAATAATATTTTGAGATTTTTTTGATAGCCAGGCTAAAATTGATTGATTAGATTGAGTAATTGTCGATAATGACAACATTGTTGAGGATACACAACAATGTAAGGATAGTGTTGTCAATATAGGAATAACACGAGAATTGGGAAGGATACATCCTATGAGCATAAAATATGCAACTCTTTAAACATGGACAAACAAACAAGCGTTAGAAGTTTAAATAGAAGAAATTAGACACTCCTATGAGATACTTGACCATGGTGCATATGCAAACAAGAAAACAAAATAATCAAAATAGCTAAATGAAAGCATATAAAAACATGTCAAACCCTATCCCATAGTCGGAGTGGTGATCCTTTGATGTGGAAAGGATTCCCTTTCCCACCCCCTTGATAAGCATCCAATGATAATGAACAATATTGTGATGAAATTGCAAAGATGGTGGTCGGTGATGAAGTGCAAGATGAATGTGCCTATAGTGGAAATGCTTAAGATTGTGGATGTGATTGTGGATGAGAATGCTTCTGTTTATAGGTTTGAAGAGTTGAAAAATGGAGAGATTGGAGGAATGTGGGACTAAAGGATATCCAATAAGATTGTGGCACTTGTCACAAGTCTATTGGATGAAGGTGGTGCACATTTTGGGGAATGTGCAAGTAAAGAGGATGGAAGAGAAATAAATGCATATGGTTGAGGATTTGAAAGGATGTGGGTGAGGATGTAAGAGATATTAATGCATGTGGTTGAGATGTAAGAGAAGTTAATGCATGTGGTAAGAAAGTCAAATGAATGGAATTATTGGAGGAATATTCCCAAAGCATATACTTAAATTGTGAGGGAAAATAGGGTAATTAGTTAATTAAAAGAATTGATTTTCATGTGCAAGTGGGTTAGTTAAATAGGGGTTGGGTTTGACCAAGGTTGAGTCAAAAGCTAGAGAATGGGTAATTACAATTAGGAATTAATTAATTTGAAGGGAGTAGGAGATTGTGACATTTGATTTATCAAATCAGATGAGAGGACTTTAGGATAATTAATTAAATAATTTGGTTTATTTAATTAAATTTGATGAACATTAGTGAGTAGGAAGTGAATTAATTAAATAAACTTAATTACATGATTAATAGTGGAAATGATGTTAATTGATCATATTTAAATGCATAATGTCGATTTGCATGTCTACACATCCCAGGATGATGATTGATTGATTGAGATTTGTAGCTAGGCTATGAACAAGATTGTTGAATGTTTTGATACCACGTTAAAGCATCAACAAGATACAAATGACAACTATTGTTTGAATTCTTTAGATGATGCCTAGATCACAACATGAGCTAGAAGACATAGATCAAGATTTATTCTGAAGAAAGATGTTAGTACTTGCCCCTAGTGTCTAGCAATGTAGGGAATGTGATGGGTGGATGCATGAATGGATGAATGGATGGATGGATATGCAAAGGATACCAAGGGTTATCTTGTGATAGGATAACATGTTCGAATAGAGTATGCCCCTTTGGACAATGCCTTCATGGCTTAGATAATGTTGCATAGGATAGGATCAATGATAATGACCCATGTCAAGATGTTTACCATAAGCAAGTGTGGAGTGTACACCAAACCTTTTCCAAGATCAAGAAAAGTTGGATTTGGATGAAAAATGGGTTGGATGAATGGGTCATGGATTTATTATGGATAATATGGATGAAATGTTGGATTTATTATGGATAGATGAGATGCTTCCACCTGAAATGACACACATAGATGCTCGATTCTACTCATGACGCCTATTTGTCAGGTTTTCATCACGATACTTGTTCAAAGCACCACTGCAGTGGTTTTCACTGGAGGATGATTTTTCTCTTGACTATTTTCTTGATTTTTTTGTTTGTTTTATTTTTTTAATGTCACACAAGATGCCTATTTTCCAAGTTTTCATCATGGTGACAATTTTTATTTTATTTTTTGGAAGATTTTATGTTCATATTGAACAACTTGGTGGTGTTGATGTAGGTGCTATTGGTGTTAATTTAGGTGTTGTTGTTGTCATGATGTGCCAACAATATCCTACTTGGAGGAGTTTTTTTGCTAAGATACAGACACTTGAATGTAACCCCTGATAATTCTTATCTTCTTTGTTGATACCAAAGTTAACTTTACCTAGATGTGCACATCACGATAAAGTGGGCCCTTAGAGTCTTGATGATAAAGAGTTGTTGCCAACACATGGTCAATGCAAGGGTTTGATTTCATGGATGTCAAAGTTGATGGTGGAGTATGTCGAGGGATATGAGATTCAAATGGATTGGTCGACAATTTGGAATTTTGTATTTTCCAAACTTGGGAGGATGAGCAATGATGGGTGGATATGGAGATTTGATTAGGACCAAATTCTTTATATACTTTATAGGTCACTCTTGAAGCTTTATTTTGTATCGTTGGACATTTTTGATGGATGAACTTCTCTTTTTTATTTTTCCCCATAGTTTCTTTGACTAATGGGGTTTGATAGGGATGATTTTCTTGCTTTTGCTTTGGTATCCATTTGTATTTTATTTGTCCATGTTGTTTTATCAATTCTTTTGCTTCAATGACTTGTTCCTTTCTTTGATGTAATTTTTTATTTTGTTGTTGGTCCCAATTAGAGGGTTGATAAATTCATGGATGATGATTCATGAGACAGATGGTTGTAGCATTGGTAGTGGTTTCATCATAAGGACTCTTCATGTTCCCTATGTTGGTGTTGGCATTAGATAAAGTTGCCCCTAGTATTATAGAGGTATCACTGATATATTTAGATGCCTTAATTGTTGAATAACCAAGACCTTGATGCTTAGGATTGTCAATAATCTACACTAGTTCTAGGATACCCTATTCACGTAGGCCTAATCCTCTACCTTGATAATGCATCTTTTGAAATTTTTTATTTGCAAAAGGCTATGATTAATCTTGGAAACAAAGTGCTAATCCTTCTCTGCTCTACCGTGGATCTTCAAAGGTGATAGCTTCTTCATTGGTAAGATAGCTTGCTCTAACAAAGGTAAGTGATCCAAGTTTATAAGTGATAGGATCCTCAATATGTGGGATAACCTCTTGATTGATATCTTTGGCTTGATCTTCAAAGGATGTTTTTGATTCACAATCCATGTAGAAGTCTTCTTCATGATCCATTTCTACTTGTTCTTCAAAGAATATTTCCGATTCACAATTCATGTAGAAGTCTTCTTCATGATCAATTTTTAATATGTTTATGGATTCTACTATGCCTTGATCATCTGTAAAGATGTTAAAAGTAGGAGACTCTTGTTCATTGTTAATGAAGTTGAGAGTAAGATACTCTTGTTTCTTGGTAATGATATCAAGAGTATGAGACTCTTGTTTTAGATGAAGATCATCTACATGTCCTTTAGGAGTAAACATCACATGGGTAGATAAAGGCATGGGTGATATATGGATATGATCATTGCTTGTAAAATCTTGTATGGATTGGAAGATACCCATTAAATCATTGTAGCATCTTGGAGATGTGGATATTTGATCTAAGCTTTTATCAGAGTTATCTTCCATATCAAATTGGAATAGACCTGTTAGATCTTGTGAAGACATGGATCCTTGATCTTGATTGATTTTAGAATTTATTTTGATATGCTTTGGATCGAGCTCTTGACATGGGTCAATTTCAAAGGATGGATTATTTGCAAAGGGTTCTTGAATTTCTTCTCTAGGCATGGGTATTGGTTTAATATTTTCTCAATCTTCAAGTGAATTTGGATCAAGCGCTAAACTAAGGATTTTTTTTGATATTGCTAACCATGAGGTCAAATGATGTCAATATATCTTGGAAAGGACCATTGCTAGACTTTGGTTAAGGATTTTGATCATTCTTGGAGATAAATTCTCCAAATATGTCATCTTGCTCCTTAGATGATGTAGAGAAATTGTCAACGTGATTATTGGTAGATGGATCTTGGGTGTTGTCTTCAACGATTGATGTAGAGATCTTGTTAATGTTTTCAACCATGAGATCAAATGATGTTAAGATTTTTCGAAATGGAACATTGTTGGACATTGATGTATTTTCCTGATCATGATTTGAAAAAGTATCTGTCTTTTATCCCATTATGTGAGGTAAAGTCATCTTCAATGTGATTGTTGGTGGATGGATCTTGATCATTTTCTTCAAAATTTGAGACTGAGATATTGTCAATGTTATCATTAGTGGTTGAACCTTGGATGTTGTCTTCAACAGTTATTTCTCCTTGATCAATAAGGTCTTGTATGATATTTCTGAATTTAATACATTTTGATGCATCATGACCTTTTGCTATATGATATTCACAATAAGCCTTCTGTAGAGAAGGGGGATTCACTACTCATGAGTCTCTTTATTCTCAAGAGAATCCAAAGGGGTGAACTACCCTAAACTACCTCAAGGAATAGAGCAAGAGTTTTAGAATCAGAAAGAGCAGGCCACAAAGGTTTTCTAGACTGACTGACGAGTTCTTGGCCAAAGATTAGTGGTGTGAAATAAGGAGGACAATGTAACACGCTAGAGTCACAAATGCGTACTAGCATCTCATACAGACCAAAAACCAAGAATATCATAGAAAACAACAAAGAAACTACTAGCAACTAGCAATCTAATTATTGAGAACTTCTAGAGTATAGGAAAATAACAAAATACAATATAATTGAAATAAAGTGAAGTAAATGATAAAGTTAAAGAGGATAAGAGATAGGAAAATAAGATGCTCACAACAACCCAAGTAATGAAGCCTCCAACAAGGAAATATCTTCAATACCTTCATACATAAGATCAAGAGAAAATGTTGGGGCTATATAGGGGTTTGCCTTAGTCAAAGCCTTATTTTGTTGTTCTCACCTCCATGGACAGCCAAATAGATAAAGAGAAATAAAGTACGTAATAAGTGATAAAAGCAAACCCCACTATGGAGGAGAACCCATATCACAAAGTAAAGATGCAATAGATAAGGGATGTGGGAAATCCCAAGATGCTCAAAGATACCAGATAAGCAAGATATACACTACAAGGATTAAGGAAGCCAAAGAGATAGAGCAAGAGATAGCTACGATAGCCAAGAGAGTTTCCAAGGGGTGTTGTAAGAATGTGAGTGTTTGAAGTTGTTGTAACAAGTAAGAGGTTTATGCAAGAAAGAGAGTGAAGAGGGAAAAGAGAGAAGCCAAGAAGCTAGAGAGAATCTAGAAGCACAAATGAATTGGAAAGATAGCATTTAAAGGGAGAAGAGGGAAAAGAAGCTTCTTGAGCGGTTACAAGGCATCCTGATCTGTTACCACCAACAAAAGGAGTTAACAAATGGAAAACATGCTTAGAAACGATCATTTGAATGTGGAAATGTCACAAGACATTAGTACGATGCGTAGATGTCCGCACGACATGCTAGTGTCCAGACACATCATGCTACAAAGCAACGAGAATGAAAAAATCACCAGGTTTAACGCAAAGATGACATGTGAGGGTGTTGGAAGTGGATTCACTCTGAGAGGGGGGGTGAATCAGAGTGATACAAATTTGAACTCTTAAAGCACAAGTTAAACTTTTGACCTTTAACTCAATGCAACTTTGTTTATGCGAGTGCAACTTGAGACTTGACTTAACATTTAACATATATTAAAATCATCATATGATATGTTCAATTAAGCTTTATGAAAAATCTTGCTATGCTTCACAAAATATAACATTGCTTTAATTTTGACATACTTTTAAACATTCACACATGGAGTATAAAATACAGAATTCAATTTGCTTTATGAAATACTTTTAATGATCAGATAAGCACAATTTACTTTGTATTATAGACTTGAACAAATTTACATTAATCTTTTGAAAAAAATCAATGTATCAGACCATTGACCGACTGAATGAGCACATTAACATGAAACTGAATGAGAGACAAAAACACATCACATAACACAAAGATTTCCTGAGTGGAAAAACCCTCTTGGGGTATAAAAAACCACTCGCAAATTGATCTTTTTATTCATTCAAAAGAGCACCAACTCTGTTACAATGTGGAGCGCCAACTCCAACTTTTCTAAAGCACCAACTTCATCAAAAACTCAAGGTATTGCAACCTATTAGAACCTTATAACTGCAATGACTATCTGCAGTTACAAAATTACAATAGGATGCAAAAATGATTTTGCAATAATCTCCAAAAATGAAAACAATATGAGCCCACTTTTCCTCTTTACAGAATGATATTACAATAAACCATACTTTGTTCAGACTATTTCATCTCATCACAATGTCATGTGTTTCTGTCAAGTATATATAGTGTTTACAAACAGTTATCCATCCTTGTCAAAAACTTGTATTCAATAACCAGGGTCTTACAAGCTGATAAAACAATGTTATTTAATCATGATACCCATCAAGGGTTTTTGAATAATCACAGAAAAATCAACAATATGTCGATAAAATGCCACTGTAAAATGAAACCCTGATTGTTAACCAACTTCTTCAAACAAATTCCTTAACAAATTATTCACAAAATCCACATCATTAAACAAAACCTGCAATAACAAAAACTTGGAAACCAAAATAATAGAAGAAACTGAATGAGTAACTAACCCAACATTGTGAACTACTTGATTAGAGGATAAAAACCAAAGACTAACCAAAGAGATCATTTAGCCATAACTGCCTAGCTGCATACTTAATTGACTATCTCTCACTCTCTTTAGTCGACTATTTTGTAAATCCATCTCTCCACACTATTCTTCAAAGATCAAACTAACCATTTTCCACGTCATCCAAACAAAGAAACAAATATGAAAGTATTCCAATGGCGGCTAGGGTTTCACCCTCACAAAAAATGATAACCACAAACTTTTTTTACCCTAAACTCAAGTGCATAATGATTTTGAATCCAAATGAGCTTTGAAATATGAAGACTAATGATTAACAACATCATAATGTGTTTGAAGTCTACAAACAAACATTTTACCATGGAGGCCGACAACATAATCACCTCTAAATATTGCATATAAATTGTCGACATACTGTCCATGTGACCTATCTTCATAATACTCTTTGACTGACAAATCATCAAGTGCAAATGCCACATAAGAATCAAAGAACTCTGTTGTCTCAAAAACAATCAAGTGAAACACAAAAAGCTTGATACAAATTCACTTTAACCATTGTTGCCAATGTGATATCTGATGATCTTTTTATAAAGACTTAAATGAATGAATAAGATTAACAATCAAATAATAAGTCTGATGATAAGAATGATACTATATGTCATGTGCTATATGATATGGTAAGCCCAATAACAATCAAAGTTCATATGTAACATGGTAACCTAATGTTATATGCCTTAGGTTTTCTTTTTCTTTCTTTAGAGCCCAATTTCCATTGTTTTTCAAAAAACATATCACTTTAGTGCCCAACACCATGTATGGTGTCAAGTATAAATAATTTAATATTCACATCAGCCTTGAAGCTCTTAAAAATATACCAAAGTATTGTAATGGCATACTCTATTTCAGCCAAGGTGATTGCTAATAGAGAAATGTAAACACTAGAATCTAGATTTCATGAAAATTCACAAAGACACCACCTATTGCAAAGAGACTCTGTATCAAAGTGATCTCTTTTCCATCTTGATAAATATCAATGAAGCCAAGACTTGAAGCATAAAGATCTTGAGACCTGTCAAGATAATAATAAACATATATACATTTGAAGCAAAGGCATACCATGTCAAAAGTCAGTACCAACAAATGAAGAACTAAAACATGCCATAAACCAAGTGCCAATACATCATCAAAATCTTGAATCACCATAAACATGAATACCAAGAACAAGACCTCTAATTGAGTATCTGAAATACCAATGCCAAAGAACCTGTATGAGATATATACCCTCTGCACATGAATCCGCCATGATCAATATCACAAGACAAAACTAAAAGTAAATCACTATCCATAATGATAACCAAATGCACCAATCCAAATCACTTAGTTGTACCATAATGCCAATGCCAATGAAAATGAACCAAATCAAAACTATAAGAGCACAATTGCAAATCTGTGATGAACCAAATGATGCCAATTGGAATGCCAATAAAAGAAACCAATGTAACTAGATTGATTGATCAATATAACCAAACCATTTTGACATGTTTTGACATCAAGGACAAACGCCACAAAGAGAAAGTCAACAAACTCCCCCTTTTTCCTTAATGGAAAAAACTTAGCCATCGGAACCAACCACTGTATCATCACTTTCTCCCCCTTTTTGTCACAAGGACAAAAGGAGAAACCTATAATATGTCATGAAATATAACAGTCAACTAATACAGTAACCAACTACATAAACAATGTTCACCAAGTAACTGTGCTCCCTCTAAACCATAGCACTAAAATGTCACTGAGCCATGTACATAATCTTCCCAATAAATACTAACAACATGATCAATAGAAGTAAGATTAAGCATGAAAATCTAAGAGAAAGTCACAATATGCACTGCCATTGATGGACCAAATAAACTCCTCCACTCAAATGCCACTAACCAAGCAACCTTTCAAAGAGTCATATTAAAAAAAGCTCAAATCAAAGCTAACTACCCTTGTGTACCAATACTAGAAAAAAAGCATTGTTTCATCTTGCCCTTTGACATAGAGATATTACTTGCTCCCCTTTTTAGAAGCAAACAATGTTGTTGCATGTATCACCTTGTGTTAAGCACATGGATAAATAGAATATGATTGCATGCACAACAAACAAAGACCTTGTCAATTACAACATGAAGCTCCCCCTGATTCTTTGCAAATGAAATGCCAAAAGAGGGACTTGTCAAAGCAAGAATGCAACACTATGGAACTATGTTACCATGATACTGCAACATTAATCTTCACCTTATGATCCATGAAAATAAAGAAAACTTGTGCAATTCTCCATTGATCTTAGACTAGTCAAAAACTTCTATAGATAGTACCAACTGATCCTATTGCTAGTCTCACACCTGGAGCAGAGAACACGCATCTAACAAAAAATATTGTCACCAACATCAAAGTTTCACTATCATCTATTAACTCTCCCAATGAGATGAGAATGACATCAATATCTTGCTCATTGCACAGTCTAAACAAGTGACAAGTAAATGATATAACACACTATTTCAAACTGTCAAACATCATTGCATAGTTTCTAATCATAAACATTTTCCAACCAACTATGTAAGAAACTCTTCTCCTCATGTGACAAAAAAGTCAATAAAGCAGTAGAATTGGCCAAAACCAACAGTAGCTTGAAAATAATTGTCTTGCATTGATAGGATACTGTCCTTCTATCATGCGTACACTAATCCTTAAAACTATCACTTACCACTGTATTGTCAGTGCATCTATGCATTGGATCTGTCCATTGAGAGAGGACTGCTACACTATGAAAAACCACCATCAAAAGCATGAGACATACATTAAGCCATGATAGTACAAGAGCAAAGGTTGACAGAACATTATCTATAAACAACTACTGCCACCAAACCACTTAAGGCACTAAGATAACCAAGGTTATTTGCTATCAACAAGCACTAAATCACTATCATACTTATCTGTCACAAGACCATATTGCCAACTGTTGTCAAAACAATGACCTCAACTACTTCCACTTCAACTACCAATGATCACTACAATTACATTACCATTGCAACACTTTGTTAAAGAAAACATTGCCCTTTGATCATGAAAGCACCTTGAAAGAACACCATTAATACTATAAAAACTTTGTCAAACCTATGTGACAAAGGTGCCAAGATAGTCTTATATGAAAATTGTCATCAACAATTTTGTCCTGGTCTAAAAATTCTGCTCTATCACTGCAACATCATAAAGATCTGCACCATGCCACCGTTAACAAGAATGAATTATCATTATAGATGAAATCAATATCACTATGTCATCCAAACATCTTGAATGACCTAACATATGATAAATATGAACCAAGACATAGAAATAAACCAATACACCATCACTTCTTTAAATAACACTATTGCATGTACAATAATCAAAGATTCTATCAATGTCTTAATAAGTTGTCATGCATGCTGCTATATCTCATTATTGACTACATAGGGGTAATGAATGTTATCATAATAGACTCCCCCTAGACCTTTGTCTCTTCTCAGGGCTTGGATGGTGTCACTTGTGCAGGGGGTGCACAAGCAGTGTTCTTCTCATCAAATTGATTGATCTTTCTTCTCCATACTAATACAAATATTTTCATTTGTTTGTTTAAAGTATTCAATTTTCTATAAAATTGCTTGTTGTACTTTATGCCCAATGTTACTACATCTGAAACAAATGATCTAATGATTGATTTGAGGACCAAAAGGCTTCTTATAGGCATTTCCAACTTTGTTAACTTCATGACTATCATTTGTATTCATTCTATAATCTCTTCTTAAATGACCAAAGTTATTGTAATTTTAGCACATGGAAATTCATTTCTAGAGACATTAGAATGATTCTTATTTGACCACCTCATGCAATCAATTGCCTTATGAACAAATTCATTACAAACATAAAAATATCCTTGAAAAGAATGATTATACCTAAATGAATGATCATGCCAAGGATGTGAAGATTTGAAGACATTTCTAATGCCTCTAGATTGTCTTCTAGCATCAATGTTATCCTTCAGTGCAACAATATGGTAACCAAGATCAACCTTCATTCTTGGTGTTTGCTTGGCTGTAAAATTCTTTCCATCTGCAGTAGAAAACACTGTTTCATGTTTAGATTCTTCTGCAGAGCTTTGTCCAACCTCATATCCCATTCTTGTAGGATCTTTAGAATGCCTTTGTCTGCCAATCATTCCATTCAATAAATTATTGCTATGATCAAATTTATGACTTTTATCTAATTGATCCTTGACACTTTCAAGCTCTTTTCTTAATGTAACTACTTTTGCTTCAAGTTTTAGACATTCAATATTTTTAACCTCCAAATCAAACCTTATAACATTTGCTATTCTCTTACATTCTTCAATTTCAATTTTTTGACTTATAATCATATCATCTTTAAGGGTTAGTTATTTTAACAAGGAATCATTATCTGAACATTTCCTTAAGGAAGCAATCTCATTTTCTAGTTTAATACACAACTATCCTTGTCTTTTAACTTGGCTTCCAATCCTTCTTCAATTTTTTTCTTATCAACCATTTGGTCTTTCAGAAATTCAATAATATTTTTATCATCATTATGATCTTGTATTGCAGTTTTGTTAACATTGACATTTTCTTATAAGCGCACCTTAAGATCCTGATTTTCTTTTCTAGGCCTTTTAAGTTCATCTAAGGTAGCAAGCAGTTCTTCTTCCAAGTCAACTTCAAACTCATCACCTTCACATTATTTTTCACCAAATTCTTGTTCAAAGTCACTTACTAAGTGATCTTCTTCTTGAACTATAAGATCATTCTTATTATCAACTGGCAGGGGTAATTCTTGTGATAAAATTTCACTAGACTTGATGCTAGTGTTTTTCTTTTGACTTATGTTTCTTTTCCACTTACCCATAGTACTCCTCTTATCAAGAGCTTGGTTGAATTTAATTTGGTTAGATTAATGCAAGGATCTAGCTTTTTACATCAACATTAATAAAAAAAATGCTTTCACAAAACATATAGACTGTACAAAAAGACAAAATACCTTCTCAAACTTGTGACATATTGACTTCCAAGACCAGAATCAATCCTAGGTAAGAAACCTAATGCAAGACCCTAAACTTTGATGCCACTTGTTGGAAGTGGATTCACTTTGAGAGGTGGGGTGAATCAGAGTGATACAAATTTTAACTCTTAAAGCACAAGTTAAACTTTTGACCTTTAACTTAATGCAACTTTGTTTATGCGAGTGCAACTTGAGACTTGACTTAACTTTTAACATATATTAAAAGCATCATATGATATGTTCAATCAGGATTTATGAAAAATCTTGTTGTGCTTCACAAAATATAGCATTGCTTTACTTTTGACATACTTTTAAACATTCACACATGGAGTATAAAATGCAGATTTCAATTTTCTTTATGAAATACTTTTAATGATCAAATTTGCACAATTTACTTTGTATTACAGACTTGAACAAATTTACATTAATATTTTGAACAAACTCAATGTATCAGAGCATTGACCAACTGAATGAGCACATTAACATGAAACTAAATGAGAGACAAAAACACATCACATAACACAAAGATTTCCTGAGTGGAAAAATTGTCTCAGGATATAAAAAACCACTCACAAACTGATCTTTTTATTCATTCAAAAGAGCACCAACTCTGTTAAAATATGGAGCACCAACTCCGTTACAATGTGGAGCACCAACTCCGATAACTTTTCTGAAGCACCAACTTCATCAAAAAATCAAGGTTTTGTGACCTATTAGAACCTTATAACTGCAATGACTATCTATAGTTACAAAATTACAATAGGATACAAAAATGATTTTGCAATAATCTCCAGAGATGAAAACAATATGAGCCCAATTTTCCTCTTTACAGAATGATATTACAATGAACCATACTCTGTTCAAACTATTTCATCTCATCACAATGTCATGTGTTTTTTCCAAGTATATATATAGTGTTTACAAACAGTTATCCATCCTTGTCAAAAACCCATATTCAATAACCAGGGTTTTACAAGTTGATAAAATAATGTTCTTTAATCATGATACCCATCAAGGGTTTTTGAATAATCACAGAAAAATCAACAATATGTCGATAAAATGCCACTATAAAATGAAACCCTGATTGTTAACCAACCTCTTCAGACAAATTCCTTAACAAATTATTCACAAAATCCACATCATTAAACAAAACCTGCATTAACAAAAACTTGGAAACCAAAATAATAGAAGAAACTGAATGAGTAACTAACCCAACATTGTGTTACCTGATTCACAGAGGATAAACACCAAAGACTAACTAAAGAGATCATTTAGCCATAATTGCCTAGCTGCATACTTCATTGACTGTCTCTCACTCCCTTTAGTCAATTATGTTGTAAATTCAACTCTCCACACTATTCTTCAAAGCTTCAACTAACCATTTTCCATGTCGGCCAAACAAAGAAATAGATCTGCAAGTGTTCCAATGGTGGCTAGGGTTTCACCCTCACAAAAAATGATAGCCACAAACTTGTTTTACCCTAAACTCAAGTGCATAATGATTTCGAATCCAAATGAGCTTTGAAATTTGAAGACTAATGATTAACAACATCATAATGTGTTTTAAGTCCACAAACAAACATTTTACCATGGAGGCCGATAACATAATCACCTCTAAATATTGCATATAAATTGTTGACATATTGTCCACGTGACCTATCTTCATAATGCTCTTTAACTGACAGATCAAGTGCAAATGCCACATAAGAATCAAAGAATCCGTTGTCTCAAAAAAAATCAAGTGAAACACAATAAGCCTGATACAAAGTCACTTTAACCATTGTTGCCAATGTGATATCTAATGATCTTTTTATAAAGACATAAATCAATGAATAAGATCGACAATCAAATAATAAGTCTGATGATAAGACCTATACTATATGTCATGTGCTATATGATATGGTTAGCCTGATAACAATCAAAGTTCATATGTAATATGGTAACCTAATGTTATATGCCTTAGGTTTTCTTTTTCTTTCTTTAGAGCTCGATTTCCTTTGTTTTTCAAAAAACATATCACTTTTGTGCCCAACACCATGTATGGTGTCAAGTATAAATAATTTAATATTACATCAACCTTGAAGCCCTTAAAAAATATACCAAAGTAGTGTAATGGCATACTCTGTTTCAGCCAAGGTGATTGCTAATAGAGCAATGTAAACACTAGAATCTAGATTTCATGAAAATTCACAAAGACACCACCTATTGCAAAGAGACCCAGTATCAAAGTGATCTCTTTTCCATCTTGATAAATATCAATGAAGCCAAGACCTGAAGCATAAAGATATTGAGACCTGTCAAGATAATAATAAACATATATACATTTGAAGCAAAGGCATACCATGTCAAAAGTCAGTACCAACAAATGAAGAACTGAAACATGCCATAAACTAAGTGCCAATACGTCATCAAAATCTTGAATCACCATAAACATGAATACCAAGAACAAGAACTCTAATTGAGTATCTGAAATACCAATGCCAAAGAACCTGTATGAGATATATACCCTCCGCACATGAATCCACCATGATCAACATCACAAGACAAAACTAAAATTAAATCACTATCCATAATTATAACCAAATGCATCAATCCAAATCACTCAATTGTACCATAATGCCAATGCCAATGAAAATGAACCAAATTAAAACTATAAGAGCACAATTGAAAATCTATGATGAACCAAATGATGCCAATTGGAATGCCACTAATAGGATCCAATGTAACCAAACTGATTGATCAATATAACCAAACCATTTTGACATGTTTTGACATCAAGGACAAATGCCACAAAGAGAAAGTCAACAGAGAGTAGCTACTGAAAAGGGGTTTTCGAGCATCCTGAGAGGGAAAAAGGTTGATGTAGGGGCTAAAATGAGCCTATACAAGTGCTAAGGGAGTGGAAACTAAAGTGGATACATGAATGTATGTGAAATTGCTAGGGGTACGATTTTATGACATTACATTTTTCCCCCACTTTAGTGGGCATATGAATCTACACTAATATGCATGCTAAAGGAAATCTATTAAACATAAATAACATCATGATACCAAAAGGATACTGTAGAGGAAGCAGACAATTCTTTGAACCAAGGAAGCATTCCCCTAGGCCGAAGACCTACAAAACAAATGCATTAGAGAAGAAAAATATTCACAAGACAACAATGTTAGAAGATAAAAACCCATTACATCATGGGGTTAGAATGTAAAAACACACACATGAACACAACAAACTAAAGGATTTGAATCAACAAAGTGAAAGAGACCTCAATGTAAAAGGTTGTCTCAATATTATGTTTCATCCCCAAATTAAGAAATAATGTATAGAAGAATTCTTAAATGAAGAGGATTGCTTCAATAGAAGAATGCATACAAATACAAGGAAAAACCAATGTCTAAGATAGAAAGAAGCATATACTTAGGATGAAGAAGATGTAGATCTTCGATCTAGTATGTATAATTGAGAAGAGAATTTAAGAGAGAGATGGAGGAACTAGAAAGGAATGAAATTTTTGAGAGAGATGGATCCACAGGTCCTCGGACCCAAGGAGAGTTGAACCAAATGCGTTGTAGATCCATAGACCTATGGAAGCTGAATAAAAGGCTCTATAGGTCTGCAAACTTACATAGTTGAACAAAGTGCACCAAAGGCCCATAGACTAATGGTGAACAAATCTCACCAAATGAAATCACTTCATAGGTCCTCAAAATTGCAAAGGAGGCATCCTAGGTGCTCGGTCCTGTGGGAAGCTCGATGTGAGAGGATCAGTAGAGTCTGATAGGCCCTTATAGGTGATTAGTCCTATAAGGTAAGTTTTAATGAATCTAGTCATGTTTCCCCCAAGCTAGGTGTGAAGATGTGAGATGCCACGACATCGCACATCAGATAGAAGATAAGTCTAGCCGAGTTACCACCAAACTAGACACAAAGATATGAAATAGGTCTAGCTAGGTTTCCCCCAAGCTAGACGCCATAGAATTCATTTGAGATAAAAGCTTTCAAAGGGGGTCCTTCAGGAACCCTTCAAGAGAAAAAGGGGTTAACTTAAGGGATGCTTCATTTGAAAGTCATAGAGAAGAGAGGGGGCCCTTAAGAAGGATTCACATCTCCAAAAGAAGTTATCACTACCACCAACATACAGGGGAGGATAACCATGAAAGATACTAGAGAAGGGAGGTGTGAGAACCTCACGAGAAAATTCTTAGAATTGACAGGATAGAGGAAAACCTTGATATCACTTATCATGTGAAGAAAAGGAAAGTGTGTCAACAAATGAGAGTTTGATGGCACCAGTATCATAGAGTTGTTGTATTTTATCCTTCAAGGCCTTACGTTCACTAGTGGAATGTCCAGGCACTCGATGGTATGCACAAAAAGAATGTTTTTCTTTATCATGCTTATGAAATTTCTTATGTGTAAGAGGAGGAAGAGTAATTAAGTGGGATTTAAGAAGCCTAAAAAAAATACACTCTTGCTTAGATAAAGAACAAGGAGCAGGAATCAACCCTTTCTCTTGTGGAGAAAATCTTGACTACTCACAAGAAAAAGATGTGAAGGTAGCAGATAATGGAAGATGAGGTTGATCAGAAATCATGTCGACATTCAACCATGATTTATGTTTAGATTTTTCATTCAAGCAACCAAGCCTCAAATTATGCTTATGAGGTGCTCATTATATAGGGACCTGAATGTCTTGTTTGTTATGCCCACAAGCTTTGTGCCCATAACCATATTTAGAGACAAGCTTAAAACTAGTTCCATAACGTGTTCGCAAATCTTAAGAAGTAGGAGGATCTTCATAGAGAGCATTATTCCAACAAGGGGGATCATACTCTTCCAGGGGATCACCATCAGCCTTCCTAACAAGATTACCAACATTATCCACTGTAATAGAAGCATGATCATCTTTCTCAAAAGGATGAGGATCGCCATTAAGGACATTACAACTATTGCTCACATTATCCTGCAACACAAAAGCATAATCATCTTTGATAGTGGGTTTGGATGATGTTATCAAAAGGTTTAAGTGGATCAGGTTGACTTTATATTCCCCAATGAAGGAATCTATAAAGTCTAAGGAACCCCAATCATCACCAAGACATGCATTCCTTTGAGAAGTTGTAGAAGGAGAAGACTTAATATTTCTTGCTTCAGAAGGATCTTCTTCAGGGACATCTACCTCAAGACTATCCTTTGCAACAGATACTACTGGAGTAGATGCCAATGCATGAGAAGACATTGAAGGGATAAGAGTAGGAACAACCGAAGCTTGATTGACAACTGCCATCTCACATAAGTGCATAAAATCATGGCCAACCTTTATTGCAACTACTTGATTGTTACAAATCAATTTAATAGATTTATGCAAGGTAGACGAGACTGCACCCATAGCATGAATCCACGGTCTACCAAGAAGAAGGTTATATGGTGAATTTTCTGACAACATATATGAGGGTGGGTAGAGTAACAGGTCCCAAACTTAAAGGTAAAACTATCGTGCCTAAAGGTTGCCAACCGACATTATCAAACCCATGAACAACAAGAGAAGAAGCAACTAGAGAGGAAGAACCAATATTAATCTTGGGAAATAGATAAATGCTACATAAATTGAGCTCTGAATCGACATCAATGAGAGTACATCTAATGCTGATTTTATTAATTTTGATTATAATCATTAGAGGATCAACTTGCTTATGTACTTTTGGAGGTGAGAATTCTTGTGGATAGAACGTAATATTCGGTGAATCTGCATGAATATGGGCTATCAGTGCATTAACATCTTTTGACCTTGTAGAAGAAGGCAAGAGGATATTTTGCAAGGCTTCTTGAAGCATACCTTGATAAAATGAAGCAAGTCCCATAGTGAGATCTTGGTCGGAGTAACGTAGAGTTGCTTGACAAGATCGTAATCACTAAGTGCTTTAGTTGTAGGTTTAGGTGCTAAAGGAAGACTTGGTTGAGAATGTGGTAAAGAAGTAGGTTGATTAACATTTTGTTTATTCTTTCTATCAGAATCAAGATGTTATTCAAACCTGTTCCCCCCTTTGGGTTAGGTCTCGAACAACATCCTGATTTTGACTTTCAATGACTCATCGAGATTGAAACTCGGGGAGAACCCTCAACCAATTCCGTTTGTGAAGTATCAGTGCTTGGTGTTAACCTGATCCTAATTTCTGACATAGAATTTTACAGCGTATGGGTGCTGAGTTAAAACCTTATTCTGATGTTCGATAGTATTGAAAGGGTGTTGTAGTAGGTTCATGTTCAAGGTATTCCCCAATCTTAACCTCCAACATAGTTCAATGTTAGGCTTAAAATGATCATGTTCTTGGTTCTATCCCAAACCCGAAACCTAAAAACACTGGATTAACTTGTAAAATGATATTTTTTCTTGAATGAATAGTATTTAATATGAATGTTGGTGCTAATCTATCTCCTTACATTTTTTATTTTTGTCTGATAATGGTCAGTATTGCAGGTATTAACAAATGTTTGATTCAGAGAAAGAAATACCTGTTAAAGGAACATCAAAGTGAACAAGGGCTAAAAGATTTAAATTAGAAAAGGTTCCTGCTACTATGAAGTACAAGTTCTAGGGGAATCTGCTGCCATCTAAATTTGGCACTAAGGTCATGAAGATTACAGATACACTTATCGGCCACATTGACTTGAAGCAATTTTATGATGATACTTTTTCAGAAGACACTTCCCCAAGGGCCAAGAGGATTGCAGATTCTGGGTTGGCACATGTGGCTACATTTCCTATTGTTGTGAAATGTATAGAGTTCATACTAATTGTTGCACAAGCTTACAATCCCACTTAGAAGAAGTGTATTGATTCCCAAGGAAATGAGATCATAGATTTAACTCCAGGGATGATTAGACTAGTGTTTGATCCTCCTCCTCATCCCAACCTTAGAATTATGTCCAAAGCTAATGCACTCAAACAGTGGGTAGTGGATGAGGAAGGGAATAAGAGACTTATTAACAAGAGGTGGCTTAAAACAGAGAAGAAATCAGTAAAGAAGATGCCACCTAAGCCTAATAGGTCTAATTTTTCTAAGGATATTGGTGATATGATCACATTGCTAGAAAGAGTATTTGGAAAGGAATATTCTTGTGCCTTTGAGAATTGGATGTTCCCATTTATTCAACTAATTCTGGATGGACAATAACATCTGGACTAGGGACAAATAATTTTAGACAACATCCATAATCAAATGATTAAATTAAGGGAAACCAAGAAATTTTATATGTCTTCATATGCAAACTATTGTGTTGCAAGAATGGGACGATTTCTAGGGTTATTGGATGTAGGATCAATGGATGATGGTCCAGATTAGAAAAAGGTTTGGGAACATTATGATCAAATAGAGCTGAAGGCAGCAGAAAGACACTTTAAAAGAGTTAATGATGCATTTTTATGTTATCATTAATCAACTCACGAGAGACATTGGTTTTAGGTTGTCAAGAGAGGCCATGGAATTCATTCAAGAGTGGGGATGTTGGTTCATCCAATACCCCAAATCCACCTATATTAGATTGTTTGGATATGAGAAGCACCCTTTGAAACTACCAAGGTGTTGTGGTGATAGGTGGATTTTGATGGAGTTTGCTTGTCAAGTAGCTGATGTAAACACCAAGTTTTCTATAACACACAAGGCCAACTACCATTCATTCCCAATGCAATTGGCGTTTTATTCTTGTTCTTCTTCTATATCAGCTAAGTCAGCAACAGAGGAATTCCAATCTATGAATTTTAAGCTTCATACATCTAGGAAGGACTTTGATCCTAAAGGGAAAATGAATAATTTATATGCTTCACAATTTCCTTTCCATCAACCACTTCTCGAGGACTTTTGGGAAAACTTGCAAGATCAATTTGAGGTGAGAAGAAGAGGGTATGAAAGACTAACAATCCCCCAAATGAGGCACTTCAGGATCAAAGAGGATATTCCAAAGGGGACTTCTGATGATGGGATCACTCTTGATCCTCAATATGAAATGGATAGAGTGGCCACCAAGGATTTGGAGCCAAACAATTAGATGGAGAAGGAGGAAACCAATATCAATAAAGTTTCATAGGTAGTTGTTGAGAGAAGTTTGAAATGGCTCAACCTTCATCTCAAGTAGCCAAGAGTTAAGGCATTAAGAAAGAAATATTCTAGCAGCAAGCCTACTTCTCCAATAGAAACAAGGCAATACAAGAGGTTGAAGAAAAATATGACACAAACAGGAGAGCCTGCCCCAACAAAGGAGGAAATTTCAATGAAGAAGGTAACAAAAGCCTTAGAAAATGCTAAATTCACTTATGTTGTTGTTGCTGCAGGGGTTGTT